>CABHPQ010152266.1:6070-18791 GCA_902168405.1 Peromyscus aztecus | reverse complement strand
ACACACACACACACACACACACACACACACACACACACACACACACACTTAATACATTTGTCTGAGAACAAATGGTAATCCCTCAAGCTGATTGTTCCCATCTTGAATAAGGAAGACATGGGCCAGATCCAGCAGAAGAGAGATTAGGCCTCAACTGTGCCATGATGAAGCTGTTTAAAGATCTAAAGCAGGTATTGCAATGTTGTTATTTTATTATTACAGTGTGTGTGTGCGCGCGCGTGTGCATGCGTGCGTGCGTGTGCGTGTGTGTGTGTGTGTGTGTGTGTGTGTGTGTTAGATATTGTCTTAACATAGCTTCTAGCTCATGACAGGAGGAGGAAGACACTATACCATCCAGAGCAAAGTGTGCCATATTTCTCTGGGTTCCTGGCATTCACCTCTTGGAAGAGCCTTGGCACCTGAGGGCAGCGCAGGGCGCATCCTGGAAGGAGGATGCAGAGCAGGTGCTCACCTGGATGCACCTGGAGAAGTGCATCAGCCTCGTGGCCCCTCCTGTCCCTTTGGTGTGGCACATCCTTTCCTGTTTCACCAATCATCTCTCACTGTGTATTCAAAGCCTCCCAACAGGCACATTTTTCTGAAAAACTTCTAAAAACAATGAGCTGCCTTGTTTAACCCTCAAGGAAAGAGAGAAGAAAGACCTCTTTGTTGTATAGCATGAATTTTTACAGAAATATTTGGGCAGTGGAGTGAGGGGCTGGGTTGGCTTTATGGATGGAGACATGTCTGTATATGGTGACAAGCTGCCATGTTGCTCTGTCTTGGTTAGAGCCAATTCTATTGAGGTTCTCATCTTTCTAAATTGCCTTAAATTCCCTGTGTCATATATGTTGATGAAGTCAGTAGCAGATGTACTCTATGACCTCTGTAAAGGAGGCCATTTGGAAATAAGCATGGGCATGACCACCTTCTGCTCACTACATCTAATGCAGTCCTTTCCAAAAGTCAGTCAGTCTGTCACACCTGCAGCCAAAAGGTACTCGTCCTGGGGCTTCACCCCACATCACCACAGCTGCTCTGCTTTGTGGATGTTCTTATCACAGAACTGCCACCTACTAACAGTACTCTTAATCTGGAAGGAAGCCATGGTACCCTGAGAGTGTTTCTCCCAAATTCTCACAGGGAGCCAGTAAATGGCTCAGTAGGGTTTTAGAGACAGTTGACTTATAGTCACTCAGAAAGCATCCAACTTGTCTTTAAAATGCACATCTGTTGAAGCCACAGGGGGAACTGGGTCAGGGCTCTTGCTAAGTTGCCTGGGCTGCCAGCCTGGACATAGTGGTGCCCCATCTCAGACGTGTGTGGCTGTTTTTCCTTTGCAGAGAGAAGATGCACCAGTCTGCCATGTATGAGCTGTGCCAGGGGATGCGCCAGATCAGCCTTCAGTTCGTGCGACTGCAGCTGACCTTTGAGGAGTACTCCATAATGAAGGTTTTGCTGCTGCTAAGCACAGGTACATGGATGTCACCCTGGCACTCTTTCTACGTTGTCATATCATCTTCCTGTAGGAGAGGGGTCGTTTATGATGCTCAGGTAGCTGGAACCCACCCCCTGAAAAGAAATGCAAGACAGATGGAGGGAAGATTTTGGCCTTGGATGAACTAAATCACTTGCTGATGATAAAATTGTGTATATATTTAACAGTGTAACCCTTCAGGCCTTCACTAACCAGCCACTAAGCATTTGTTAAGTATCTGGTAGTGTGTATGTACAATGACTTGATCTTTGCACTTGGGAAGGTTATCCCGTCAGATACGTTCAAAGATAACTTGAATACACTGAGAGAGATGGTGAAGGGGTGTGATGGTGACTCAGGAGAACAGACACTTCAGTTCTGTAGATGATGGACAGCACATAGCCTGGTTGGATCTTACAGGGCTTTGTAATGGTCCTAGACTGGATATGAGGAGTGCACTCTCTTTATGCCATTCTTATTGGCAGGGTGAGCGTATGGTGGGGATGGGGGCTTAAGTAAGGTGTTTGATTATTATTATTATTAATTTTAACTAATTTTATACATGCATTCAGTAATTTTTCAAGATGCCTCAGATTGTGTTGTACTAGGGAGTAGAGGAGAATAAAGTAAGGATGTCGACTTGACCAGATTTATTCAGTGCCCAGTGAAAAAAATCTAAATCTTATCGGCAGACAGACAACTACAAGACCACACACTTTCGAGTAGGGTGGATGTCAGGGTCAATGCTGCCTTTTGTGGCTCTGTGAAAACTTAGCAGCAAGCAGCTTTGTAAAAGGGAAAGATGGAGGAGCAGCAGGCAGATGACAGTCCTTCGAAGCATGGAGACCGTGGGGCGTGGTAACTGGTCACATGATGAGCAGGACCGTGGCAGGGCTGGTCTCACTGACCACCCAGATGGAAGAGGACCATGGATTAGAATAAAATCAACGTGATGGCGTCAGCACAGGAGATACCACTCACCAGAAGGCCATAGTGCGAGTACAGCTTGGAGAGGGTTCTGTGGAGTATAAAATGAATTCTATTTTTTTGATTGGTTAGTTTTTTTATACCAACTCTGTATCCTGTTGGAGATGGCCAGAAGATGGGAAAATTTTGACACTAGAATTTAGAAGTCAGGTTTGAAACATAAATAATACTTCTTAGTATTCATAGTTGAGACTCAATGGTAAGTAGAATTACTGTGTATGTTAGGATTTTTTTCTGATAACTGACTTTTATTGGGACAAAAATATAGGTCATTAAGACTAAAATCAAACATAAATCAATTATTGCAAATCAGAGACATATTTCTCATCCACATTTTACATTAAGTTTCATTTTATTTAATATACTTTAATTAAAATGTGATTATATCATGTCCTCCCTTCTCTCTCCTTCCTCGAGCTCCTCCCACATTCTCTCACTCCAGCCTCCCTCTCAAATTGATGGCCTATTTTTCTTTAATTATTATTGTTACATAAACATGTAGATATACAAATATATAAATACAACCTGGTGAGTCCATTTTTATTCTTTGTATATGGTTGGGGACTGTTCACTTTATATTGGATAACCAAGTCAGGGGTTCATTATTGGGAGAGGCTAATTCTCCCTCTCTCCACAGGTGTTGGCCACCTGTCGTTTGCTGTCTAGGTGTGGGATTCTGAGATTTCGCCCCTTCTGCATTAGGATGCTGTCTATTGATACTGTCTTTGTCCGGGTCTTGTTTAGGCAGCCATTTCTAGATGCCACAGTCTCACATCAGACTGCCTGTCCTCTGTGACCAAATGTCTGACAGATGCAACTCGAAGAAAGATTGACTTTGGCTCACCCTGTCATCACCCCAGACCATGATTGTTGGCCTCACATTTTCATGGTGGAGACAACGTATGACAGAGGAGCTTCTTCATAGCAGACAGAAAACAGAGAGGGACAGGAAAGGGACCAACCCCACTGACTTACTAGTTAGGCCCACCTCCTAAGTTTTCAGGAAGCCCCAGAAGAGTGCCACCATCTAGGGAATGTGTTCAAAGATGAGCCCTAGAATGGGGACACATTCTAGTCATAGGCCATCTCCTGAGTGAAGAACAAAGAACCTGTGGACCCTTGTTAAAGGCACAAGGGGCAGTGTCAGAGTCAGGAGCCGGGTGTAGCCATAGGGTCCCTCGACAGATATGACTGGCAGTGTGGTTTGAGCAGAGAAAGCTGAGAAATTGAAAGAAGATAACTGAAATTGACCATCGAGCAGATGGGAAGCTTTCTTGGGCTTCTATAATCAGTTTTGAGAAGAAGAAAAAAGCTGATAGAATTGGGTACCTCAGGTGACAAGGAGGGCAGCAGTAGCCTTGGCAAGGCAGTGAGTGCTTGTTTCTCAAACTCCATGCAAGAATTTTCAAACAGAGAAGAAAGCATTTGAGGAAGCTCACCAGGGATAGAGTTGAGACCCGGGATGATGACAGGAGACAGTGTAGGGAGGAAAACTCTGAACCAAATACAGCAGCCACTGAGGAAACCAAGAGGGGTTCTGGATATCAAGAGCCAGCAAGGGTGTCACGGCGAGTAGCATGGAATGGAGGCTAGGGCGATGCCTGCGAGGAGGAAGGTGTGTGTGGTCTACACCAGCCCCACTTAAAGGACTGTGGAAGACAGAGTGTCTTCCTAAGGAAGGAGGCTAGAACTGCATGGCTCAGGGTAGAGTAGACAGGCAGAAGTAAAGTTCCAGCTGGTTCTGAGGAGGAAGCCTGAACCAGGGATCAGAGCAGAGGGACTGTGGGTGACAGCTTGACCTCATGAATGCGTAGCCTCACAGTTTAATTTGTTTTCCAGACACTGTCTAGTTTAACACTCAAAACACCCTAAGAGTCTGAGAGCCCCATCAGAAGGTGGCTCAAAGGGAGACCCCTGGATGGTGTTGGTCAGTGTGCTGCATGAGTGAGGACTGAGACTCAGGGCTTCTCTGAAGGCAGTGCCTGACTGCTTTCCTGGGGACCAGCTTGCTGGCTGCCTCTGAGGTGGGTAACAGTGGCAGGGGGCAGTGAGGAGTGGGCAGCATGGTTGGCTGCCAGGGCAGACAGCTGTGTTTGCTGTGGAGGTTGCTCTTAGCCTCTTGCTTATTTTCAGTGAATCTCATGCCCAGGGCAGGGTTCAGGTTCCCCGTTTACCACAGACTCGGCCATTCCTCACTAACTGTGCCCATCCCATCCCCTGTGCAGGGTGGGTGGGGGAAAGCAGGCCCTCTCTCCTGCTCCGTGGCCAGTCAGGGGCTTCCTCACAGTCCTAATTTTCCTCCCCAGAGCATAACTTTGCAAAAATTATCCTTCAGTTTAGTAGAAGTGATTTTATTCCATTTTGAAACCACGCTGCTCACTAGTCTTGTTTAGAAAAACATTTCCCTAAAGCATTGGATGGAAGGTAGACCTAAAGCGAAATGCATTTGCTAATGCCTGTTTCTAGTTCTTTACAAATCTGACTGCTTGGACTTAGCTCGTACTTATCCTGTTTATATCCAGTTACCCTTTCTTTTCGCAGCTTCTGATGTCATTTTTAAACTGCCTGAATTAATTTATTAGCTTCCAACTCACTTAGGACTCTGAATTCTGAAAAAGCAGAATTAAAAGGTAGGAATGCCTAAGGAGTTTTAGAATCCCAGGCTTTGGCCAGCTTGCTTGGCTCCTCTGTGATGGACTGTATGAAGCCTCTCTTTAGCCATGCTAAGTTTCATAATGGATGGCCAGCCTCTCGGGATTTAGCAGGTGATATCAAAAGAATCTCACGTTCTTTGCTTAGAGGGGAAAGCAGACTGACTTCAACCTCATGGCTCTCACTCTTCTCCAGCTTGTAGGTTCTGGAATTGTTCCAACAGGCCTGCTGCACTTAATAAGTCAATTCAGAAATTCTGGGCAGACATCCAAAATTCGAGGTTTTGCTTAACTTCCCTTTATTTGTTGATCTGTTTCAACTTCTAAAAAATGTGGTTGGGAAATTGAGAAATATATCTCAGTATATTATATTTACAGCAATAAAATATAAGTGTTAATATTTGATATGAGAGGATATCATTCTGATTCTTTGATAATGCAACTGTCAGAATATGGGGGCTTTGGTTAATCTAGTCAATACACTGAATAGTATCACAATAGGGAATGGCACACTGTCCTTAAGTGGTAGATTTTGTTTTCATGTATAGGTAGCACCAACACATATGTATTCCTTGAAAAAGACTCACTTTGAATGGCTTTGGAACTTCAAACACTGCTAATCTGTTGCTGGGCAGCAGAGGTTGGTCTTGGCAAGCTTTCGGCTTCCTTTAGAAAGTTTCGAGTTAGTGGTAAAATGCTGGTGGTTAGTCGATCTGGTTTCACTGTTAATATGCCAGTCACTGCCATCTTTATTTTTTAAACTTTTAAAAAGAAACTATTTCTGAGGGGCTAGAAAAATGGCTCAGCAGTTACGAACACTTGTTCTTGCGGAGGACCCAGGTTTGGTTCCCAGCACCCACATACTGGTTCACAACCACTGGAAACTCCAGTTCTAGGGATATGATGCCTTCTTTTGACCTCTGTGGGTACCAGGCATGTACATGGTATGCATACATATATGCAGACAATAACACTCATACACATAAAATAAATAAACCTTTTTTTGTTTGTTTTGTTTTGTTTTTGTTTTTGTTTTTTTCGAGACAGAGTTTCCCTGTGTAGCTTTGCGCCTTTCCTGGAACTCGCTAGAAAATGACTTCTTATGTAAGGGGTAGTATTTAACTCTTACTATTAAAGTCACACATTTAAAGGCACAGTTTGGCAATCCTCAAGGACATATGTGATGATTTTTTAGAGATTTATTATCCTATAGATGTAAGGAGGCAAAAGCCAAAAGCCTCGATAGCATCATGATGGAGGTTGATTTGTAAACTGATTCACATCTTCATTTGTGAAAACAAGGGACTCTCTGCAGCCACCCAAAAGTGCTAATGACCCAAGAAATCACTGTTTATGCCAGTCACAAAAAAATTAGTAAATGGGAGGTCTGATCAAGAAGTAAAAAGGTAAGGGCAGTTTGAAAGTCACAGTGCTAATATCACAAGATGGATTCTCATGAGGTCTCCATCTCCTAAAACCGCAGTTTTCAGTAACTACTCTTCATAGTTTTAAAGCCACTATCGACTGTACTGGAAAACAAGCAGGAAGCAGATTGCCAGAGGCATCGTTAACTGCGAGGCTCCAGATGTCTCCTTCCACCGTTCGTCATCTGTCCTGGCTGGTGGCTCCTGTCAACAGGGCATGGAAGTGGGCATGGGAGCACATGAGTGTGCAACACTGTGAATCCCAGAGTGTTCCCTGTTTGGTGGGGTCTGGCTAGGAGACCCAGGGCTTTGTGCATATTAGACAAATGCTTGGCCACTAAGCTACATACTCACTTCCCAAAATACTCTTTTTAAGTGAACTTTTTGTTTCAGTGTAAAAACCTAATCACTAAAGAAGAAAAAAGGAGAAAATATGATTCTTCATTTCATCAGAGTTAAAAGTGAGCATTACTTCTCATTAGCGTACAGAATAGTGTTGATGTTAGCTCTGCACACAGGCAAACCAATAGGCACTTCTGTGATGACGCCTCCATAGTCAGGTGATCTGGGCAGTTGTAGAAACTGCTTATTCAGCATTGTCCACGTGGTACGTGGCCAGTTCTCATGGTGTCTGCAATTGAACTTGAATATGACAATGCTGCCCCAGCTTAGATTGTCCCATGATAGTGAAATATGTTGTCCTGCCTCTGAGGCATTGACGAGCTAGGATTTAGAAGACACTCTAAAGAGAAGTCACACACCATATGGGGCATGGTGTTTAGGAGGTAGATATTGAAAATGAATTTGAGCTGCCATTATTTTACACTCCATAGTAATGAATCCACTTACAGCCCAATTTCCTCATCTACAAAGTAAGAATAATTGAGAGCTATGTGATAATGTTGGTGTCAGGACAAAATGATCTAATGTATGCAAAGTAATAACCCAAGTCTAATAGGTAAGTTATCATTCTTGTGTATGTGTGTGAGCTAATGTTTGCCAAGTATGTAACTGCCATATTTATTCATAATTACAATTAATTAAGACTTGGTCCAGCCTCACAATCAGTATGTGAGTTTAAAATATTAGAGGCTATGGAACTGCAAAAACTGTGTTTTTCACTCGGTGAAATTTATGTTTGTATTCCTTAACACAGTTCCAAAAGATGGCCTCAAAGCCCAAGCTGCATTTGAAGAGATGAGGACAAATTACATCAAAGAACTAAGGAAAATGGTCACCAAGTGTCCCAACAGCTCTGGGCAGAGCTGGCAGAGGTTCTACCAACTGACCAAGCTTCTAGACTCCATGCATGATGTAAGTAGAGCCCTTGATTTCCCTGAAATCAGTGTTCGGTACACACACACACACACACACACACACACACACACACACACACACGACTTGACCCAACAAAGCCAGACATGGCTAATGGAAGAACTGAAGTATCCAGAGGGAGACTGCAAGAGTTAAACTCCAGTTAAGGTGGCCATTCTTTTCCTAATCTTTAGAAAGAGCCTGTGTACAGAAGGGTCTGGCTCTGCGCCCTGGACCAGGGAAGGCCCTCAGATTTGCTACAGGTGTCAGATAGAGTTTCACATTTTTGTTTGCAGTTTAGGAAATGTTTGGTTCATAAAAATGTTTGCTTTAACATTGCATAAATAGTGTCCATCTTCCACAACTGTTAATCTAACAACCCAATCTTTCAAAAACATTATTAGTGGTCCAGGGCCAGCTTGGATCATCTCAATCGTTGCCAAACTTTGAATCCTATATTCATTATTCTTCATAGGAGGCATCTCTCTTGCTCTGGGTAAGTACAGAAAGCAAATTCTGGGTTTGTTTCTGGTTTCATCCATCAGAAATCTAGCTGACATGTTGGTTTCCACAAACACCAAGTCAGATAGCTCCCCTCTTCTTGTTTCTCTTTTCCAGCACTTGCTCACAGAATGTCATATACAGTCATGCTCAGTGGCTTCTTCCTGTTTGTGGAGTTTCCACATCTTCTTTTGGAGAATTCATTGTCCAGGTTTGGCTTGTGTGGTTTGAATGATAAATGACTCTTCTCTGAGGAGAAAAATGTTGACAGACTCAGTGGCCAAGATTCTAGTACGGTTTCTGTCAAAACAGAAGTCAGATTACAGCAGTACAGTGTTTATTCCTCTGTGCTGATGGTCCAGGAGAAGGTCACCCCTGCCTTCTCTGAACTTCTCTGATAACAAAGAGACAAGTTTCTTTTCAGGTGAGCTCAGAGATAAATGGACTTAGTATTATAGTGCCTTTGGGTGGAAACGTCTTAGAAATGTGAGATGATGATTGGCAAGGCTCATGACTCACCCTGAAGAAAATAAAAGGGACCCAGGTAGCACGTCTTTCCTGTGTGCAGTGTTACTACACACATCACCTGCATGAGGTCAGATATACCTTCTCCACTGACCTCATAGGCACCTCTTCTTAGTAGAGGTAAAAGTGGTAGAGGTATGTGGGCCTGGAGAGATGCGTCACTAGGTAAGAGCGCTATCTGACAAGTGTGGAGACCTGAGTTCAAATCCTCCAGTGCCCACCCAAAAGCCAGGCATAGCTGTGCTCCTAGACAGGAGGCTTGCTGGTACCTGCTGGCTGCCAGCCTAGCTCCAGGTTCCCGAGAGACCCTGCTTCAAGAGCAGGTCAGAGAGTCATGGAGCAAGGTGTCCAGCATCCCTCCTCTGTCCTCAGTGTGGCTGGGGAGCAGCTGGGCCATCAGGCTGATTTTGTGTGAAATTTGTCATCACTAATTAGTGTTTTGGGTTTTATTATTTAGAAATAGTTGGTGTGCAATAGGTTGAACAAATTCAAAATATGTAGTTTAAGTTTTGCAATAGCCGTGAACCTGTGCCACTACCACAGCAACCGAGCTGGTGCCCGTGTCCAGCTCCAGAAGTTCCCCTTCCCCTCTGAGGTGGCCTTCCTGCTCTCGCTGCTTTTCCCTCTGCTTCCTGTTGGTAGGCATTGGTCTGAATTTTGCAGTGTTGTGTTGAAGTGTGTCGGGTAGAAACATTGTTTGTGAGCCTCCTTCTGTAGACATGACTGCTGAGGCTCATTCATGGCGTTCATGGTTCAGAAGCTGTGGAGTGCTCGGTTTTCGGAGTCTCTGCATGGTGCCCCACTGAGAGAATAGTCCACATTTCATTCGTGCAGTCTGCTTGTTGATGGGCACCTGACAAGTTTCTAGCTTAGAGTATTCCATGTAAATCCTGAATAATTCTGCACCAGTCTTTGTGAAAAGACAGACACTTCTCTTTTCTTGGGGTAATACCAGGTAGTGGAATTCTTGGTGGACATTAAACATGTTTTGTTTTGTTTTTTTTTTTTTTTACGAGAAATGCCAGAATCTCTTCCAAAATGGTTCCAGTTTTACATGCCCATGAGATGTACCTGAGCATGCCGCATGTCCCACACCGAACTGATGACACCTGGCACGGCTGTTTTTAGTTTAGATGTTCTGTTTGCTGCATGTTGGCAGTCACCATGGTTTTTAATTTGCATCTTCCTAATGGCTGATGGGGTTAGATACCTTTTGTACACTCATTTGGTGAAGTATCCATTCTAATTTTTGCCTGATTTTTCTCTAAATTTTATTGTTTGTTAGTTGTTATGTTTTATAAAGCTTTTAAATAGAGTGGCTACACACACTACTATTATCCAATATGTGATTTTTAATTATTTTTTCCTGATCTGTGGCTCTTCATTATATTCTCTGGGGGCGGAAAATGCCTTTTGAAGAGCCATTTTATGTGAATATGCACTTGCTGCAGAATGTACAGAGGTCAAAGGACAGCCTTGGTGCTGGAGACAAGGGCTCTTCTTTTCTAGCATGGTGTACCAGGTGAGTGGGCCCTGGAGCATTCAGAGATCACCCCAGCTCTGCCTCTCGTCTCCCATAGAAACGCTGGGATTTCAGACCCAGTTTTTCTGTAGGGCTGAAAAATCCGAGCTCAGGTAGTTAGGGTTAGGGTTAGGGTTAGGGTTAGGGTCACATTCGCACAAGCTCTTCCCTCCCTCCGCCCCCCACCCCAGCTATCTTTCCAGCTCAGACATTTTTTTTTTTTTTAAAGTTTAGCAAGTACACTGGCTTCTGTTACCGTAACAGACGCTCGAGGTCAACTCGTAAAAATTCACCGTTTCGGGGGCTTCATCCTTGACTGGTTGATTTGGTGCTTTGGGGCCAAGGCAGCACATTGTATCAGGTAGTGTGTAGCAAAGCAAAACCACTCAGTTCTCAGGGAGCCTGGGAACAAAGAGAGAAGAAACTCAGGTCACACAATCCGCTCCGAGTGCACAAGCACGCTCGTGCACACATCTCCAGGGAGCCAAAGACTTACCTCTAGGCTCCACCTCTGAAAGTTTCTGCACCTCTCACTAGCAGCAAGAGTCTGCCACACGTGTGTCATGGGATGACATTCGCAGCAGTAGAGTTTGGGGATTGTCGCTGACTTTGCCATCATGTTTTCAGGGCTGTGTCCGGAAGTCCTCAGGTTGGCCGAGGCCACAGACCTCCCCCATCTTCCTCCCACAGCCCTGTCCTTCCCTGTACCTGCTGCCATAGGAACTGCTCTTTCATGGTTTGTTCTGGTGTGCCCTGAGTATTCCTGGCTCCTGCAAACAGAATGATATATTCAAATCATCTTACTCTACCTATGGGTGGAAGGGACCCATACTTTTTGGAATTGTTTTTAACCAGGAATCTTATTTTATGGTATCAAAAATGTTTGCTCTTAAAGGAGGTCTGAGAAAATCATCTAGAGTGTTTTCTTTACTCTGGGAAGTGCATGGTAATTCTAGAGGGGCCTCTCTAACATCCATGCTGACTGGGCTTGGGGATGCCCACAGTGTTTTTGTTTGAGTAAACCCTTGAGTCAACGTTGTGGTACTTTCCTCACAGGAACAAATTGCTACTCCACACACTGGCTGTCCTTCCAGCCTAGTTCTGGCCACTTTTTAAAAAGAGACCATTTGTTCTCAATCCTCAAACAAGTGCGACTCACTTAACTGTAGATGCAGTTGTGCTTCCAAAGCTCATATGTGTGTGGGCTCCAGGCACGTGGACTTCTTTTTTGTGGTTCACATATGTGGGCAGAACTGTGCCGAGGTGACTGAAAGGAACATTCTCCAGAAACACATCCTGACAGTTGGTCAGCAGCTTTTCTGAATCAGAACCCCCCAAACATCCATCTCTCCCCAGACAGTGTTTCAAGGAGCACAGCTATGGGAAGACTCCTGCGGTAGAGTGTGTTCAGCATTGGGAGGTTTGGGTGTTGTGTGTCAAAACTAGATCGATTCTTTATTGTATTGGAGAGAATTGGCGATCATTTTCAAGCTATTGCTAAGAGAGGTGGACATTTCTTTAGGTATGAAGTTTGTGCCTAATAAATTTGTTGCTCTTTTCCATGCATTCCTAGAAGTTAAGGACCTTTGTGGTCTGATTTGTGGTATTTAGTAAATACAAAAGATGACAAGTAGCATCTTTTGAGGCAAAAATGCCCTTTCCTATTAAATATTGTAATAGTTACAGTTTTATTTTGGTACACACACTTTACAAAAATATGCCCACACCTACTAATATAGACAGTACCAGGGAGAATAGACCACCCTGACCTAATCAGCTTAGAGTCTATAGAGGCAGAAGGAATCCAGGTACCGAGGTATGTCACGTGAGCTGTGGGGGCCTAGAGGACACATGCATGCTCCTGTGGTCGTTCCAGGTGGGTGAGCCCCTGCCGCTGTGCACCCAGACTGAAAGGGCAAGCGTGAGCAGGATGCTCACCCTCAGGGAGCTCCTACCTGCGAGAGGAAAGTCTTCTGTCTGAAGTGCATGGCTATGTACAAGGGAAACCAGACAGCGCCTGGAGGTCAAGGCGGGCACACCATGAATGGCGGGATCATTACATCCCTTCTAGTGGACACGTCTCATCAAGAAGATGTTGGAGCCGGCTGTGCTTTGCAGAAAGGTGGAAACCTTTAAGGGTTGTCAGAGAACTCTTGTAGAAGCCACAGAGGCCCAGAGCATGATTTCTCTGGCTTCTGAGGAACAGGTGGCAGCTGAAACTACCCAGGCTCACTGTGGGCACCTCTGACACCTCATGAGGAGGAAGAGTACAGGCCTGCAGCAGCTGCTCACGGCAGGCCGGGGTGCACTGGGGCAGCCT
>CABHPQ010152265.1:6613-29752 GCA_902168405.1 Peromyscus aztecus | reverse complement strand
GTGTGTGTGCACATGTGCATGTGTGAGTATGTATGTGTGCACTTGTGGAGGTCAGAGGGAAACTTGTGGTAGCTGATTCTCTCCTCCTACCATGTGAATTTCAGGGACTGAACTCAGGCCATCAAGTTTAGTCACAAGTGCCTTTCCCACTGAGCCATCTTGCCAGATTCAACCCAAATTTTCTTTGAAGGAACCCAAAGTAGGGTCTGGGAATGTAGCTTAGTTGATAAGATGCTTGTTTAGCATTCCTGAAGTCTTGGGTTCAGTTCCTAGCAATGCTAAACTGTGGATCTCGATGCACCTGTGTAATCACAGAACTCAGGAGGTGAGACCAGATCAGAAGTTCAAGTGTCATTGATGAGATGATGTATCATCAGGTTTGACTTAAGAGCCAATGTCTGCCAGATACTGGAGTCTTTCACCAAACCTATGTCTCCTTTTGAATGGACACTTCTTCGTTTTTCAGCGATGAAAAAGAGAACAGTTATCATGTCTGTTCTTTGAACACAAAGTATTAGTCAATGGCGTATAACCTCGTGGCGAGGGCCAGGAAACACTCAGCAGCACCCAGAGTGAGTTATGACTCGCCAGGAAAACAGTTTCCCTACTTTGTCTAGCTTCCACGTTCACGCAGACATATATTTTTAAATATGGTATCAGAATGTGCTATCATTTTTAAACAAGAGGGGGGTGGGGGAGAGAAAAGGATTGGCACAGGTACCTAAAACTGAGACTGTCAAGGCCAAGGGAGTTTACTATAGCCTTTGGGCATCTCAAGATAAGAGCTAGTTATAGAACTCCTCACCAACAGATTTCCACCGGGTAAAACCTAGCCGCTGCCATCCACCCACCTGGAACTCCGTGGGCTTGCCGCCTCCCTCGCGGTCAGGCAAAGTTCAGAAACTTTAATTCTAGGGGAAGGGGGCTCTCTTTTGCCTTAGGGGCATGGCAGGTGGTGCCTAATTGATCAGTCTATTTATCATGACATGGGGCTGCAATTCTTTAATGTCATTTAAAACAAAATGTTAAGCTCAGACTCTGTCTGGGCAGGCCACCGAAGGGCTCTAAAACCCCCATTTATGATGTCCCTTTAAGTGTTCCCTCCTTTGGCAATGACAATAAAAGTTAACTATTAAGCTTGTGTGCTCAGCTTCCCACCCAGGTTCCCTGCAGCACAAAAGCGGCAAATTCAGTCATTGGGAAGTTAGGTTGCCTGATGAAACGGGGAACTCCTCACAAACGGCCCTGACTGTAGAACATCTGGCCTGCCCAGCTGTACATTCTCAGCAGCAGTTGAGGATGTCACAAAGATAACTGACCCTTCGACTTTCCAAATAACAAAAGCCCACTTATGCTAAGGCCGACTAAGCCCAGTGACTCCCAGTGGTGGACACTGGTGACTCATTTACAGTGGATCCTCTCCATCACAGCTCCTTCCTCCTCACTGAAGGAACAGAATTAGGAGAAATGAATCAGGACAGAAAAAAGACTGTTTCCCACGTGCTTTGATTTCGCTCCATCCATCACATCTTGACTTCGTTCATCCGTCCACTTCATCTTTTATTCATTTGTTCATGCAATCAATACGGGCTCTGTGTTTAGGCTGTGCCCAGCCCTGGAGGTGCAGAAGTGAGAACAAAACAAAACAGATATGGCCACTGCCCTTGGTGGTACTTAGGTCCCAGTGGGTGAGAGTGGACACAGAAAGAAGTAAACTACCAGGTAAATATGTAACTCCAAATGGCCGTAAGAGGTCTGAGTGAAATAGCAAGGTGTTAGGAAAAAGTATAACCTGGAGGCCTGCCCAAGTTGGTGAACAGAGACTGCCTTCCTAAGGAGGTGACATCTGTCACAAAGCTGGCCTGTCACAAGGAGCCAGCCATGTAAGAGTTGGGAAGCGACAACATGGACATTTTGTGTACAGGTTGGAGGCAGAAAGGGCTTGGGGTAAAGAGGACTGGCTGTGGCGTGTGAGTAAGGGGGATTGTGCCAAGAGATAAAGTCAACATGTCTTCCTGGGACTAGATGACTGTTGCCCCGGCCACTTTGGTCAATCTGATGGTGGCTGTGGAGCTATTAGTGCAGTAACTCAAGCAGGCAAAGCTTCCGTGTCAGTGAGCACAGTCCTTAAACACAGCTATCCCCGGGACTGAGGCAGCCATGGACGCATCTGGATAGAGGTACAGGCAGATCTATAGACATAATCTTTCTGTCTCAGTCATGAAGGATATAAGAAACGTTTGTTTAGTGTATCTCAGAAGACAAGTATCAATATCCAAATAAAACCTTTTGTGACTATAGTAATTAAAAATAAGCAAACAAATAAAAATTTATCTGCCTGTAGAGATGATTAGGGGTTAAGAACACTGGATGCTCTTGCAGAGGATCTGAGTTTGTTTCCCAGTCCCCCATGTGACATTCTGTAACTCTAGCCCCTGTGCACGAAAATAGTACACATATATACATGCAGGCAAAATATCCAAACACAGTTTATACACCTTTTAAAATAAAAACCCAAGCTGGCCAGCACAGTAACCACCAGCCACGTATCAGCCAGTTCAACTAAGGAACTGAACTTTTCATCATATTTGGTTTTAATAGTTTAAGTTTGAACAGCTGTAGGTGGCTGGTGGCTAGTGTCTAGGGCATCGAGTTCCAGATTCTCCACACACTCACAGGAGCATCTTCCTGAGAAACTGCAAGCAAAGACTTAGGCTAGATTTTCCAGGTTGGGGAAAAGGTTCAGGGATCTCCTCCATCACCTGGAGGAGAAGGTATAGCTGGACAGTCGGGGAAACTGTCCGTTTACACAAGTGTGCAGCAGAATCTCACAACTTCTGGGCTGGGGATGTAATTCAGCGGTAGGGTGCTTGCTCAAGTACCAGCCCTGGTGGAAAGACTTTCATTTTAAGCAGGCAATATGACAGGAAGCAGTGTGTTACAGAGCCTTGCCTCTCAGTGCATGGCTCATGGACCAGCAGCACCATCATCTCTGAGACTGTTCCTACAGTAGATGCTCCCCTGCTGACCCAGTGGCTCAGATCTGCATTTTAACGCCATCTCCAGGGATCTGAGCTTGCTATGGAAAGGCTTTGGAGCCAGGGCTGTCTGCGCTCCACATCCAACTGTGCATCTAACCTGAGTGAGATCCCTCACCCCAAAAAGGGTACATGACAAGTCTGGACATGGTTTTGTGTGCCTGTAATCCCTGAATCTGGAATTGAATTTGAGGCTGAGGCTGGAGAAAGGACGTTCGTGTGTTCAAGACCATCCTAGGAGAGCAGGCCCTGTCTCAGAACAAAGCAAACAACACAGGAAAGAACGGTAATGCCACTGGCCCCAAAACTGTGTGGGAAAAGAAACACAGAGGAGTTCTGCTTTCTGGGGGGTGAACATTCACTAATTCACTCGGGAAATTATTGACTGCCTTTGTTTTGCAAGCACACTTTCTGGCCTGTGCTTGCAACCCCATCCAAAACCAAAACAACCTTGAGAAAGAATGTTCTCTTGGGGATGGGGAGAAAATGGTCCCTTATTGTAGTGTCAGCCCCATAAAGCAGCCATCAGCTGTCCCTTGGAGGATCTCTATAGAATCCTGAATGGTCAGGAGCCCTACCACTGTCCTCAGACCTTTAAACACGAGGGGCTGTGTGAATGGTGTGGGCTTGGAGGCAGCACAAGGAAATATGGGAATTAGGCAGATAGGGAAGCACTGTTGTTTAACCAGCAAATAACAAGCATTTGGGCTGTATCAGCGTTTCCTTTATTAGTGTCCCTTAAACCACAGCCTTTGCGGTGGCTCTCCTCACTGGAGGTCCCCACCCAGGAGCTGGCGTATGGGGATGCTCTCTCTGCTCCCCAGGCAGAAACCGCTTCTCACCCGAGCCAGTAGGTGTTAATCTGCTTAAGGCTGCCTGAGTGGATGCATTAGATTGCTGGCACACGGCCATTTAGAGGTTTTGTTCCCTAGACGCCGGGGCCCATTTTCCCAGGAGTTCTACTAGCTTTTTGTTTGATAAGGGCCATTCCTAGCAGCACTGGCTCCTTCAAAGACAGATCCAATGAAATCCAAATTTACTGAACACCTACTACTTGGCAGGCCCGATGCTGGGGATGGAGACCTGAATTAACAGTTGCTGTGCTCTCGGGTTCAGACAAAAGTAACTTCTGCTGCATTCCTTCAGGTGATGGCTACCCCACCAAGTCTTCCTAACTGCTTAGAAAAAGCCCTCTGCCTTCCTTGACTGCCCCCTCTAACTAGGCACTGGTTTTGCCCACTCCCCTGAGGTACAAGGCTTAAAGGGTTAAGCACTTGCTTGTTGTGACTGGCTCATTATTCTCTCAAACTTTTCACTCCCTCCCATTACAGTTCTGGTAGTAAATCTATGTTTTTGTGAATTCTTTTCACAGAAGCAATATGCATTTGTTATAGAAAAACACAAAAACAAAACCAAAAATTTACAAAACACCAACTTTCTCATCCAAAAATAGCACATTTTAATTTTTTAAAAAAGGGAAAATGTTTAAATTTTAAAAGTGCTATTATCTCATGAAATGTATTGTTTGTGGTCTATGCATGGGTGTATGATTGTGTGTTCACAAGTACGCCCAGGTGCATTTGTGCATTCACGCACGTGGAGGCCAGAGGTGGGTGTCAGGTGACTTTCTTTGTCACTCTCTACCTTGTTTTGTAAGAAAGATCTGGCTGGCCCGTGAGCTCCAGGACCCCGCCCCGGCACTGGGATCACAGGCACACAGACGCTCCCAGCTTTTTACATCCATTCTCAAAATCTGAACTCAAGTCCTCACACTCTGCAGCAAGCACTTTACCAACAGAGCCGTCTCCTCCACACCTCTAAGAAAAAACTTAAAACACAGAGAAGGGAGTCACGTCTAATCCAGTCATCTGAGATGCAATTATTTCAGGACTTTTCTCTTCTGATCTTTGTGCAGCTCTTAGAATGATTTCTAACAACACTCCTGACGAAGGCACTCTTTGGTAGTTTATGAATGATTTCTGACAATGTACCCGATGAAGCCACTGTTTTTGGTAGGGAAGAACATGACAGATGTGAAATGTAGAAAGAGGGGGGCTTGTCACTTTCTGAACGAGGGCACCAGTGACTTCACAGAAGCACATTCTTTAGAAGTTTGCTGTGACTGGCTACCTTACAGTCACCGTGCAGCATCCCATCTCTAGCGCGCTGGCTTTTCATCACCGTGACAAGTAACTGAGACGACGACGACGATGACGACGACGACGATGACGTCTGTTCTGGCTGTTTGGAAGGTCTTGAGTAGCCCCGGTGCTCTGTGCTTGGAGTGGCACATCATAGCTGAAGCAAAACCACTCACCTCGTGGCCAGGAAATGGAAGAGAGTAAAGAGGAGGCCAGGCTCCCACAATCCCCTTCATGGGCATGCTGTCATGACCTAAAAGCTCCCACTCAGCCCTGCCTCTTAAACACTCTGGGGACCGAGCCTTTAACACAGGAACGTTAAGTCACAGACTATAGTACACATGTGATCTCAGCAGTAGGGAGGCTGGGGCAGGAAGAACGGAGTTTAAAGCAGCCTGGGTTACATAGCAAGACCTTGTTTCAAAACAATAAAAAGTATGGTCTGGTGATAAGATTGACCCAAAAAGCTTGTCTTTCTTCCTTAGACTCTGGAATGAGAGACACAGAAACATTCTTTAAAGATCTTTCAGGAGGGCTGGGGAAGTGGTTCTGCAGAAAAACCCTTCTGTGTCAGTCTGTGTTCAGTCCCTGGGACCCATGTGGAGATGGAAGGAAAAAAGCCTCTCCACAAAGATGTCCTCTGGCCCCCGCATGCAGGCAATGGCATGTGCCCAGCAGCAGTAGTAGTAGTAATAGTAATAATAATAATAATAATAATAATAATTGTATTTTAAAAACACAATTGAAATTTTAAAACAAAAAATATTTTAAAAACAAAATGAAGGAGCTGGGGAGATAATTAAGTTGGCAAAGCCAGCTGGAGTGGCACATGTCTATAATCCCAGGTGAGTGGATCTCTGGCTCATTTACCAGCCAGTCTAGCTGAATTCACAAGCTCCAGGTTCAGAGAAAGACCCTGTCTCAAAGGAAAAAGTGAAGGACAACTGAGTAAGACATGCGATGTTGATCTCTAGCCTCAACACACATGCCTGCCCCCCAAACACACATACTACACACACAAAAGACACTAGAACACCTGAACTCAGGTGCCCAACTCTCATTTTTAACCCACTGCATGCCCGGTTCATTGTCATATATGATCTTAATCCTTACAATAGCCTTGCAAGATAGAGATGATTAATCCTATTTTACAGAGAATGAAGCAAACATTCACAAGATCTGAGAGGCTTGCCCAAGATCTCCCAGTTAATACATAGCAGAAACAGGACTCAGAGCAAAGAGACACACAGGCAGAGAGAGGGGAAAATGTAGGCTTGGCCTGGGTCACCCAGATGCCCTGAGACCATGGGCAAGACATTCAGCATCTTCTGCAGCCTCTCTCCCTCAGCCAGTGCTGACACAAGAACTGAGATGGTCCACTGTGTGTGTGTGGGGGGGGGGAGGCATTGATGACATAGAACAGGTTAGCGTGCCTTCTTTATGTGGGTGTTTGAAAGAAGCTCCCACGCTATCCAATCCCAAGGACAATGGGCAGGCACGTGTTCCCAGTCATACGGCTCCTAACTGTAGCATCAGATCCTAGAAAAGCCAGAGCCAGGGTGAAGGCCACATAAAGCGAGATGGGCGTGTAGGAAATGCCATTTCACCTGATTCCTAATTACACTTTTATCTCCAAGTTAGCTCTTCTTCCTTCTTCCACTTCCATATTTTCAAATTCTCTGTGCTTCTACATGTTTCCTTAATTTTTTTTTAATTTAAGGATGTTTGCAAATCACTTGGCCTATAATAGTTGCTCAACAGAAGATACCTCCTTGTTACGCTTTTGAAGTAGATCTTTGCCACTTTATTAAAAACGGTATTATGTGCATCCCAAGTGTGCAGATTTATGGAAGTTCTTAGTGCAAGGCTCTTTCAATAATAAAACAATACGTTTAAAGCTAGGTTTCTTTCCCCCCTTCCTCACGGCTCCTCCTTGTCAGGCCTCTGCCCTGCAAACAACACAGTGCCAATCCACCAGGTCTGCCCTGTCCTGCCACCCCATGTCAACACAGCTCTTTCCCGTGCCATCAGCAAAGCCTTGGGGGACAGACACACTGAATTCTAACATGCAAACTCTTCCTTTGCCTTTCTGTAAGAGTTCTAAGGTAGAAATGGTCTTCTGCAGACAATACAGGATTTTGTTTTATTTCAGCTTTTTAAAAATGTATTTTTTTTGTGTGTGTATGGGTATTTTGCTTGCCTGTGTATATGTGCACCGCACGTTTACCTGGTGCCCATGTGGGCCAGAAGAGGGGCATGGGTCCCCTGGGGCTGAAGTTACTGATGGCTGTGAGTGGCCAAGTGGGTGCTGGGAATTGAACTCGGGTTCTGGGAGAGCAATCTTAACCACAGAGCCGTTTCTCCCGCCTGTTTTATTTGATCTTAAAAATAGCATCTGCTACCCTATTCTCCAGCTTTCTGTGTACTCAGAAAGGACACTGAATCCTGTTCCCTACACCTTATAAAACAGGTTTATTTCTGCTTTCTTAATATTTTAGAATTTATCAGAAATTAAGTTGTCTAATGAGTTTACTGCTTTTAGCAAGTTTTTAAATTATTCTTATAAAAATTCTACCCATCATATAAAATGTGCCTTTAGAGAACCTTTTTCAAGTCGCTCCACCCTCATCCCCAGTCCTTAGCAGCTTCAGGTATCCAATTAAAAGGCAGTAAGTGGAATTAGTGATGTGCATAGGCTAGACCACAGTCCCAGTCCTTGTCTACCAATCTCCAGAGAGAGCGAGAGCACAGTGATCTACGTTCGGTGTTTGAAGCAGTTTGCTGGCTCTGGAACATCTGTTGAGTTGAACGCAGAAAGTTAATCTGCAGTGCCTAACTGGGCCACACTGGGCCAGGCTTGGCATTCTTTTTCTTTCTTTCTTCCTCTCTCTCCCATCCCTCTTCTTCCTCTTGAGCTTTTGTGGGGCGTTTACCCACCACCCCCACAGCTTCCCAGAGTTTTCTTGAGTGTGAGCAGCAGGAAATATTAGATAGAAGGATTTATTGCAGAGACTATTGCGGAGATAAACAGATAGAAAATAAAGGATAGCCTCGAGAGGGCCTGGAACCTTTTCCAACGGGCCCCAACTGTCTCTGCCCCAGGGTTTTTATAGAGACGCCAAGGGGGTGGAGCAAATGACCTCCTCCCCCAGCACAGCCAAGTGCAGACCATCTCAGACACCTGCACTCAGGCCCGTGGTCCTAATCATCCTCTATGTGGATCTGCTGGGTAAAGCCACGAGGAACCCGTGAACGCCCCCCCACAAGCTTTTTACTGAGTGTATCTGGGCAGTCAGGCCCTATCCTAAATGCCAGGATGGGCAGACTGGCACACGCCTAGCCTCATGGAATTTGCACTCTGGTGTCGGGGAGGGGATGGGCATTAATCAAACTACAAACCTTCCAGAATGGGGGACTGAATATTGAAGTAGGTACCACGAAGGCCTACAATGCAATGGAGGGGCCTCACCTAGTCTGGAGACAGCAGACAGCTTCTCTGGATTCATAGATGAAGACCGAGTGGGTAGTGAGGGAAGAGAAAGGATTCTAGGCAGCAGAAGCAGCATGTGCAAAGGCTCTGAGATGCTAGAGATTGTGGTACTCTGGAAAAATAATTCTGTGGCTAGACCAGGGGTTGCAGGGGAGACTTCTGGTAAGGTGAGTCGAACCAGAGAATGCCTTGAAATGAATGATTTTGACTTTCAGCTTAGGAGCAGTGGGAAGACACTGTAGTGTTCTAAAGACAAACTGTTAGTGACCGATGCAATGTAACCTGTCTCTTAGGAGCAATGCAGTCCTATACGTGGTCGCTAACATACACAGTGACGACAGCTGCTGGGTCCCCAGCTGAGAACTCCCAACAACTGCCCTGCATGAGGAGCACCCATATGCCTTCGTCGTCTGTCACACACAGGATACCCGTCTACTCCCACAGAGAGGAGCATGGGTAGGTGACTTGCTTGGCACTGAACTTCAGAAAGGCTCAGGTAGTAGTTTTTCCTCAGAGTACAGGACAGGGGCTGCCCTCTGGTTAGTCTGTGTGCTTCCCTCAGCCCTATAACCTTGGAGAACTGTTTTGTGTGACCCCCACAATTGCAGGTGAAGGGGAGGGAAGAAAGAGGGAACGGTCCCGTAGCTCCCCAAGGTGGCTGGCAAATTGTGGAGCCCCAACTGAGCATGTCTCACCCCAAAGCTGGAGTTTGCCCCCACATCCCTCCCAGCAGCCCCCTGTACAGCTTTCTGCTGACCTTGTAGCCTTGTGAAGTCCCACAGTGTGTCCTTGTCGCTTTGGCCTCTATCTAGAGGTGGTCTACAACACCTGTGGTATGGAGGTCTCTAGAGGACTGCAGTGATGCTCCAGCTTCAGGGAGCCCCCACAGCTTCCAAGGGTGCTCTGTAATCTGGATCATTCATTTTGCCCATGTTGTGTGCAAACCTGGGTGAGGTGGCCCTGTGATGCCCAGCCTGCACATCCGTTCAGAAGATTACCTGAACTCCAGCAGTCCTTGGCCTGCTCTCTCCATCAGGAGCCAGCGACTACACTACGCTGTGCTTACGGAGCACACTCGTGACATTGAGAAGAACCACACAGTGCAGGGGGCCTCACCTGCAGCTGTTCCCAGGCCTGCAGACTGGCTATAGAAGCCCCAAAGTAGCTGGGGGGCAGGGGCATCTCAGGCAACTCCCACACAGGTGGCCCAGCAGAAGATAAGGGCGTAAAGGTATGCACAGGCCTGTAGGTCAGTGTGTGCCCACAGTTCAGATCCCCTGGGATCTCCACATGGCAGGCGTTATTCCCTGAGGCATTTCCCTACATAATCACAATGCACTCTTAGAACTGTATTTCAGACCTTTTTTTAATCTACAAGTATGGTAGAATATAGACTCATGTGGCTACGGGTCCAGTTCTTTGCCAGGACGATGTTATGAGATACAGTCATGGTAGTAGCAGCCTGTATGCATGTGTGACCCTGTGTGCATGTGGCATTGCCCTCACATGAGTGGTCCCAGTACAACCTTGTGCATCACTTCGCAACTGTAACTACAGATCACATTGCTAGGCAGTAGCAGAGCCTAGCTCTGAACCAGGATCTCTGACACCTACTTTTTCTCACCATGAAGTTCCCTCAGGTTCTTCACCACCACTGCCCAGCAAAAAGTCCAAGGATTGCAGAAACACAAAGTCCAAAGCAAATGTTTTCTCCCTGTTTGACTTCAGGACGTACAATGGGCTTTTGACACAACGGGAGGAGAGGTTCCCATCAGAGTGATGTTCTGATCAGAGCCGGGTTCCATGCCCTGAGTGCAAGCTTGCCAAGAGTGTCGAGGGAAAGGCAGAATCAACCCTGGGCTTTAGACTCACACAGCAGTGCCAGCAGGGTGGAGGGGAAGGAATCAAGCAGGAGAAAAACGGGTAGCGGGGGAGGGGACAAGAAGAAAAAAACAGACTCGGTTGATTTTTTAAAGGTGTCAAACTGACTGTCCTCTGATATGACTCACAGTGTTCGTTGTGCTTGCTGCGTTTCAGGTACACGGGAAGCTATAACTACGGGGGCTATGGCGCCCAGCATCCTCACCCCATGCAGAGCCAGTACCCAGCCCTGCCTCACGACGCGGCTGTCTCTGGACCGCCCCACTACTCCCCTTACCACAGGAGCTCCGCACAGGTGAGTGCAGGGAGGGGTCCGCTGGCTCGGAGTCAACTAAACACAGTTGATAAGCCCATTGTGTATGCCACCTGTAGGTCCCCAAGGACAGCAGCTCGTTGCCTTGAGTGGTAACTGGCCTACCTTGGGTGCTTGTGATCACATGTCACTTTCCCTTACGCACCCAAGTCGCTTAACTCTTAAGTTCTGACTCTCTTTGACCTCTCTGACGCCATGATCCCGCTATGTTCCCATCGGCCCTTTCTAGGTACCCACCTCACAGTGGGCCTCTGTCTTCTTCCCCATCACGATCCCCATGGCATCCGGCAGGATCTCTACATCATGATAGCTGGTCTCTTGGTTTTCCAGGTGTGTTCAAGCCTGGCCCTCACAGAGTCTTATCCAGAAGCATCCTGAAATGGACCCTCTCTTGATTACTCTCACCCACCACAGCCTAGCAAACTGAGCCCTCTACAGCCAGCCTGGGGTGGTGGGAAGTTGAGGAAACATCTAGATCACCACTGTTGGGTGTTCTGGTTATCTGAGACCCCCTCCTGTGTGTTGTCCCAAGCACGACTGACCGCCAAGCCCATTCAGTTCTGTTTGGTTTTTGTTGTTTTGTTTTGTTTGAGACAAGGTCTCTCTCTACGTAGTCCTGGCTGTGTAGAACTCACTAGGTAGACCGGGCTGACCTTGAACTCATGGAGATCCATCTCCCTCTGCCTCTTGAGTGCTGCCACCACACCCAGCCTCAATTCTGTATTCTAAAATGTCTTTGGCATCCTGGCTGTCCGGCCTTAGCTCAAGACCTTCATGCCTAACCTAGATAATAGCAGGCCTTCTCTGTCTCTAAAGCTTGCCCTGTCTGCAGCTGGAGGGGTCTTTTGGAAAAAACAAAAACAAAACGCCGAGTCTGGTGCCATATTGCAGTCATCTCCTCAGCTTACTTCTCAATATTTGGTTCCTTCCTGGCCACCGTACCACCCTCTGTCTCTGTGCAAAGCAGCAGCAGCTGTGCACAGGTGCAGTGTGCGCATGCCACACACCAACCTCTCAGTCTGCGGGCACTGTTCCCCAAGCTGGGAGTCTTTTCTGCTGACCATCTGAACATCTTGTGGCCTTGTGGGTCTCCTGAGAGTACCCCCTTCCTTCCTCCAGGTTCTTAGCAAATACCTGCCACACTCTGGGCTTTCTCATTCAGTCACACTTCCCACACCCTGTCAACTAGCAACTTCTAACTCTGCAGGAGTCCCTAAGCTCCTCCAAGGCAGAGATTAAGTCTCCATCCCCAGGACATGGCACACAGAACCCATCAAGGTCAGCTTACTTCTTCCAGATACTGCAGTATGCCCGGCTCTGTACTGAGCACGTGGCATACACTCTGGATAACCCTAGTAGAAGAGGAAATGAGACAGAGTAACTTGTGCAGGGATCAGAACCCAGGAAGTGTGTCTGCTTTCCGGTTCATGAGCATCACCTTGCACTGTTTCTCAGATGTGGCTCTCGCTTTTTGGAGTGGATGGAAGTAGCTGTAGGCAGAACCAATGGTTGGGGTGGGCTTTGTCTGCTCTGAAGGTTGAGAAGCCGCAGGTGGTTTTTGTGTCAGACAGAGAAAGAGAGCTCTCAGGACCCCTATAGGATAAACACAAAAGAGGGCTGGTGTGGGCAGGGGCCCAGGAGGGCAAGGGCAGGACGGAGGCTCTACAGAGGCTACATTGCATCAGCCTGCAGCACACAGATTGGCCTCCATGGGAGGTACTGAAGAGAATGTATCCACAACACAAAGGCACTCAGGGCAAACAGGCATCTGTTTTGATTTCCATCTCAGTACCAAGGGGAAGCCTGGTTTAATCCCAAGACAAGCCAAGAAGCTGATTCCACTAAGTCATCACCTGGGGCATTCATTAGAGAAGGAGCTGCGTCAGAGATGCCAGGTCCTTAGGGGCGGTCTCTGCTGGGAGCAGAGTCTGCACTTCTCCTGAGATTCCCTCATGACTGAGTTTCTGTCAGGATCACACTCAGCACAGTCTAGGCACTCATTCGTTCACTCCTTCCTCCCTCCCTCTCTCCCTCCCTCCCTCTCTCCCTTCCTTCCTTCCTTCCTTCTTACCTCCCTTTCTTCTTCCTCATGTGGTTGCTGAGAGCCTGCTTTGTGCAAGCAGAGCTGCAGCTTCCAGAAGACCTGTAGGGAAGTAGGCAGAAGCATCCTGCTTTAGTGAGCATGTGCTCCAGCCAGAGAGAGCATCACCACACCATGGCTTTGGGTGTTATCTTCCTTCTTTCTCTACTGCCTCATGCCCCTGCCCCAGGAAGTTTCAGGAGCTCCTTTTGGGGGTGATATTTTTAAAACCATCACCATAAAAAGAAGCTAAGTTCTCCTCAAAGCCCACAGAGACCCTGGCGATCAAAGATAGGTCTGCAGTGTCCGTTTGGAAGCCACAACAGTACCCAACTGGGACTCTTATCACTCAATAGCTGGTCTTAATAGAAATGGCCAAAAACTAAGCTACAGTCAACAGAGAAACACTGTATATATAGAGATGAGGACTCAACCAGCCTCTCTACCATCTTGCCTTGTGGCTCTCAGACAAGGGTGTTTGACACCCTGCCATCCCCATAGACAGACACACACACACACACACACACACACACACACACACACACACACCACTTTATGGCTCATGGTTTAGTTAGTCTCCATCTGTAAAGTGGGGTGGGTAAAAGTTAATTATATCATATCTCTGCCCAAGTTGTTGGGCAAGGTCAGCATTGAAATGTCCTTCTCGTAGGGAAGGTCCTGTACAAAGACAAAGCAGCCTTTGTTTCATTTTCCATTAACATTTAAGCCATTTGCACCTCTGGGCACTTTGAAATAGATGGGCGCATTCGTTCCCATAACAATCTCAGGAAGACTACATTTTCTCCAGTTCCTAAAGATGGAACAGCAAGGGGATGGAGAGATGGCTGAGTGGGTAAGAGCATTGACTGCTCTTCTGGGGGATTCCCAGCACCCACATGGCAGCCCATACCTGTCTGTTACTCCAGTTCCAGGGCTTCTGACAGCCTCACACAGACATACATGCAGACAAAACACCAATGCACGTTAAATGAAAATAAATTGAAAAAAAAAATGAAGCAGCAATCTCAGAAAGGCCATAAGCCCCATCCAGCAAAGCAGACTTGAGTGCAAATTCTCCAACTCTCAGCCCCAGCCCCATGCCAGGGCTTAAAACCACTGTGCTGGGGGGCAACAGAGCCTAGAGATTGGCACTAGGGTTCTCATGAATGTCAAGTTCTGAGAGAGAAGACACACGCACATTCAAGGTCTTTGATTTAAAGTTGCATGTGCAAGGCTGTAATCCATTAGGGTTGAGAGGTCCTGGCTTCCCAGAGCAGAGGTCAGCAGTCTGGACCACCCATGAATGGATAGCACACTTCCCTATAGAAGGTTCGTGGGGATGAGGAAGAGGTAGATATAAACTCAAGAAAATTCATGATCAATATTTTTTAAAGAAATGTACTTTGCACTGGGCGATGGTGGCATACACCTTGAATCCTAGTACTTGGAAGGCAGAGGTAGGCAGCTCTCTATAAGTTCAAGGCCAGTCTGGTCTACAGAGTGAGTTTCAGGACAGCCAGGGCTACACAGAGAAACCCTGTATCCAAAAGCCAAAAAAAAAAAATATTTTGGTTCTCAGCAGAAGAACACCTACAAGTCAAGACTGAAAGTTAATACCTGTCAGGTTGGAAGACCCATCTATCCATGGACTGTGATATTCACATGCATCCCAGCACTTATGTGATCAAAGTAATCTGAACTCACCTGCTTATCACATGGATGTGTGTATGCTTGTCAGAGAACTCATTTTCACAGTGTGTGCTTGTTTATGGCCAATATAAAGGTGAACCTCCTGTCCAACTTGAGTCTCAGAACTGCTGAATTTGTGGGTGGGATATTTCTGAGCCTCAGTCAGTACCTGACCATGCAATCCTTACCCTGTCAGCAACCATGATTGTGAACATGGCCCAAGAGTTCAAAAGTCATGTGATCACCCAGCATCCTTATGGCTAGGCATGCACTCCAGGAGGCAGGAAAGTGTGTCCTTTCTTCTCATCTGAATGGCTCAAGTGCAACATGACCAATGGGATCTTCACCTGCCTGGCTCTAACCAGCCACAGCCAGTGCTGCCACCAATCTCCTTAGGGTGCTCCACCTTGGAAGCATCTTGGACCACAGTAAAGGAACACACACACACACACACACACACACACACACACACACGGCTAGAAAGACAGCTCGGGAAGGTACTTGCTTGAGTTTGTTCTCTAGAACCCATGTTAATGTAGTAGAATGTGTTTATAGCCCCAGAGCTGGGAAGACAGCTGGGACCCACTGGCCAGTCAGCCTGCTTAGCAAGTTTGAGGCCAATGAGTGACCCTGTCTCAAAGAAAAAAAATGGTAGACAGCACTAAAGGAAAACACCTGAGGTTGTTCTCTGATCTCCACATGCACATGTATATACATGCAGACATGTGCCACATATGTATATGTGCACACTCACATACCAATCAACCATAATGTTGCGAAGTCTTTAAGTACAGAGCTAGTTTCCCTGGGCTCAAATCCCAGATCTGCCTCTGATTAGTTCTGAGCTTCAATTTATTCATCAGGAAAATGGAGATAGGTTATGATACCCATTTCTCAGGGTGTAGTAGCCATGGTCAGTAGTTAATAAAGATTAAAATAAGATCTGGCTTGTAGTTAATACTGTTTGCATTTATCATATTCCCCTTTGTCATCCAGTTATTATAGTCTTCTATTTTATGTAATTACACAATATCTGTTCTCTGCACGGCACTGGTTCTGCAGAGACAAGAGCCAGGTTCTTCTCTCACCCCACTCACACTCCCAAGACCCAGCACAGAGCTCGGGCCTCAGTGATTGCCCAGGATGTCAGTGAAGTGAATGAGCCTTGTGTGAGTACTGTAAAATCAGCATCGGGACGTTCCAGTCAGTCACTGAGGCTCTTTGGCTCACTAATAAACCACAATCCTATGCCCTTCAGAAATGAAGAACATTGGTAATGGTTAACACATTTTGAAAACTTACAACATGGTTTCTAAGTGACTTCACACCAATTCATTTGATTAATCTTGACCCTAAGAGCTCAGCAGATGTGGACTGTCTGACAAAGAGTTTGGGGAGCCACCTCCTACTTCAGAAGAGGCCAAGAGGAAAGCTGCCCGGGACAGCCCCTGGCAAGCCTTGGATACAGTGAGAGCTGCCTTTCATAGGAAAACAGTTTGCACTCCTGACTCAGCCACCTTTCACCCCCTGCCCAAGCAGCAGGCCATGTGGTGAGAGGCTGGGATAAAGGGCTCACTCTTCGCTTTCCATGAGCAGGAAAGTCCGCCCCTGGAGTAGGGAGTTGCTTCCCAAAATAGACTTCCTAATACAGTTCCAAAGAGGCCAAGAGTCAGTCACTACCAAGATGGACTTACACCATAGCCTCTTGCCAACTACTTTACACACACACACACACACACACACCACACACACACACACACACACACACACACACATACACACACACACACAGAGAGAGAGAGAGAGAGAGAGAGAGAGAGAGAGAGAGAGAGAGAGTCAATAACACCCCTCATGCACTCCTTTCAAGAGATGGTAACTAGTGATTTATCTTATCTTTTAAAATCAGCAGCAACAGCTTGTGATTTGATCCAGAAACTGGTAACTTCCTGTCATAGGCTCTCAACAAAAGCCCCTTTATTCTGGCCTGAGCTCTCGGTACCCCAGAGTTTGTACCCAGCATGCTTAAAGGCCTTGCATGGAGCCAGATGTGAAGTGTGAGAGGTGAGATGGATGCTGCTGCGGTACAGCCTCCGCCACTCCCAGCAGATGACAGAGAAGTCTTCATTGGCCACATTCATTACTAGGCCAAGGCAGCCAGCACTTCAACTATCTTGCCTTTCAATGGTCTCTTACACCAGGGGGTAAGCAAGTCACTGACTCATTTGCAATTAGCTGACCTAATGGGACAGACTTTTCCACGCTGGTAACAGAATTGTATTGTCACACTGCAGATATTTTGAGCCATTTCCAGGCAATTGCTCTTTTGAGTCTATGACACAACCTCTGAGCACAGCTGTGCTGAGGGTCCTTGATGAGGCACAACAACTACACTCTCTTGAGTTTGGTGGGAAGAGTTCCAAGTCCACACTGTGACATTTTACCTACCCAGGCCAAGGCCAGAGAGGCCAGCAGGCTTCCAATGACCTGGGTCAGCATTCCAAGGCCTAGCTCCGTGGAGGAGGAGAGGTCTTGATGAAGGAAGATGAGAAAGGAAAGGGGTTCGGGAATGGTAGGTAAGCCAAGTTGAGGTCAGTCGGATTGATCTGGGGAAACTGTGCCACCCCGTTCTGGGTTTTTGTCATGCTCTGTGACACCCGGCCTGGCTCCAGCTTTTCCCACTTCTACAGTGTGAGTCTAGATTTCATGACCCTGAAGGTCCTTTCTGCTAGGAATGTTCCAGTGTACATTTACCAAAAATGATTAGCACCTGTTAGGTGCCAAGCACTGTACCAAATTTGGGGGACACACTATGAACAAAACAAAGCCTCACAGGGAGCCTCTGAATGTAAGCCAGTGGAGAAACAGCTGCCAGGCAGGGTGGAGGTGGTGGGGCATTTGGCTTCTTGAGATCAGCTGTCCAGAAAAGTCACTCCAAGGAGTTGATGTTTGAGCTGAGAGCTAAAACGTGGGGAAAAGGGCAGGAGTGACGGGAACTGGGGGAAGAGTAGTTTAGGAAGGGCCTAAGGGAGGACCAGCTCAGTGTACCTCTCGATGAAAAGGGAGACCTCCATGCCAGCACAGGGGCCAGGATGACATGTGCCCAGCTGTTTCGCTTAGGAGAGCATCATTGATATTTCTTAATACTATCTTTCTAGTACAGCTGGGATCTTCTTTTTTCTGAGAATCTCCATTCACAGGCCTGAGGGCCCACCATGACTCCACCCAAACAGTGTCCTGGGGCCTCATTCTGCACAGCACATGGGTCTGTGCCAGTGTTGCAGATCTGATTTGGGATTATGAAAACCTTGGCATGCTGTCTGCAGTCTCCTTGGCAACAGCACTTGGTCCTTCTCCCTGGAGTTCCCAGACACCTCCTACACCCTTTCTTAACTGTTCTTTTCTTGTGCAGCGGCTGTCCTTTGCTATGTAAGCGTGAGGTCCTACCTGAGGGGAAACTCTCAGTACTCCACCTGAGACCCCGCTTCTTGAGCTCTGAGTAGTTAGCTCTCTTCACATATTCCAACCTCCTCTCTGTCGCCTGCTTCCCCTGGGATGCAGCTCCAAGAGGCAGAGGGGCTCCTTTGCCCATCTAGACTCGGGGGACAGCCATTGTTGTCTGCAGCTTCTGCTGTCTAGGCTTCAGCCTGTCTGTCTCCCGCACAGGAGGTGCCTCCCACCTAATCCCGGGAGCTCCACTCTCCAACTGTCAGGGTAGACAGATGGGGGGCAGAAGGATCCACACACCCTCTCCTCCATGGTACCCTTGTCACTCTTGCTCGTTGGCTCCTGTCCTTCTTGGCCATAAGCATAGCAAGGACATCTTTGTGCTGATGGGCCTGGAAACATGAACTCCAAAGGGAGCCTTAGCTCCTCCCACCCCTCCCTCTCGATCATTCCAAAGAGGCCTTGTTTCCATAGCTTCCCTCTGACAGTGAAGAATGTAAAAGGAGGCCCTCTCCCTACTGACTCTCTCTAGTCTTCCTTCCACTTGTCTCTGCCAACACCTGCTCCTCGGCCTGACTCGCCCCAGAGTCCCCTTTCCTGCTGACTCCGTCCTCCCCGTCTCTCTTGACTCCGTCCTCCCCGTCTCTCTTGACTCCATCCTCCCCGTCTCTCTTGACTCCGTCCTCCCCGTCTCTCTTGACTCCGTCCTCCCTGTCTCTCTTGACTCCATCCTCCCTGTCTCTCTTGACTCTGTCCTCCCTGTCTCTCTTGACTCCATCCTCCCTGTCTCCCTTGACTCCGTCCTCCCCATCTCTCTTGACTCCGTCCTCCCTGTCTCTCTTGACTCTGTCCTCCCCATCTCTCTTCACTCCGTCCTCCCTGTCTCCCTTGACTCCGTCCTCTGCATTCACACAGAGTCCAGTCATTTACCATTTCCTTCTTGCATATCTTCCAGGACTCCAGGAATGTGAACCTAAAAGAGAGATGTTCTTTAAATGACAGGCACTAATAATAACCTTTGAAGCTGTTGGCTTGCTTTCTCTTCAAAAGCCTGCTTAGGGCTGTGGTTCATGATTTAATTCAGCTGTAAAATGCTATTTTTAATGTGTTTTACCTGGTAGTGCTATTCTCTTGGATTGATGGAATAAGACTTATCATATCTCCATAGGTAACGATAAAACTCACATCTGTCCAGCAATCACACTTAACTGGACATATTTGCTAGTGTGTATACACAAAGGCACACCCAGCACCAGCATCTACCACCACCACCAGCACAATCTCCACCCCCACCATCCCAACCACCACCACCACCAGCACCACCTTCACCCCCTCACCAACCCAACCACCACCACTAGCACCACCACCCCACCACCACCAGTAACATCCCCAACACCACCATGCCAACCACCACTACCATCACCAGCATCACCACCACCATCCACTAGCAGCACCTCCATCCACCATCCACTACCATCACCAGTACCACCACCACCACCAGCAGCAGCACCTCTATCCACCATCCACTACCACCTCCACCACCAGTACCACCACCACCTCCATCTACCATCCACCACCACCTCCATCCACCATCCACCACCACCTCCATCCACCATCCACCACCACCTCCATCCACCATCCACCACCACCAGCAGCAGCACCACCACCACCCCAACCACCCACTACCATCACCAGCATCACCACCACCTAGTATTCCCAGCTGGGGATAGTTCTCTCTTTGAATTTGACTACTCAGAATATTGTAGACTCTGAGCTCACAGATAGTCATTCTGTGTAAGCAGAACACCAACCAGCCAGCCTCTAGTCATGAGAACCTCTGTGACTCTCCCACTGATTGCTTCCTTGGACCAAAGTTGGACAGAAGCTCCCTGATTCCTTTCCATCAACTCCTGTGAATAAGTATCTTGCATTTTTTTTTAGCTTAAATAAGTTTGCTTTCAGGTGCAGGCAACTTCAAGCTAACCTTAATTTTGTGGACTTTCTTTCTCCTCCACAAGTACCCTTTTAACAGCCCCACTTCCAGGATGGAACCTTGTTTGATGAGCAGTACACCCAGGCTGCATCCTACCCCGGTCACTCCCCGCTGGCCAGAGGTGCCAACAGCCAACACATGCTACGCAAGCCCGTCCGTGCATTCCACGAGGTATGGAAACTCGAGTGACATGTACACACCCCTGACCACGCGCAGGAATTCCGAGTACGAGCACATGCAACACTTTCCTGGCTTCGCTTACATCAACGGAGAGGCCTCCACTGGATGGGCTAAGTGACTGCTTTCATAGGAATCCATATTTAATATTAATAATTAATAATAATAATAAACCCAATACCCACCCTCCAGAAGACTTTATCTCTATACATCATAACTCGCGGGCTGTTCCTAAGCATCCATTTTCCTAATGAACAAGAGGATGTTCGACATGGGATGAATAGACTTTAGTTCAGAAACAGGACTTACTAAAAGTCACTGGGATTGGGTTCCTGTCGCCAAGCCAGACTTGACTGCTTCTATAGAGCACTATCGTGGGCAGGCCGATCTGTGCCTTCCCCTCTGTTCCATGACCTTGCATGGCAACCACTCCCTGTAGGGTACTTATTTCCCTGTTGACAAAGCTCTTTAGTCTTGAAGGATGGATACTGGAGCCAGACTCTGGTTTGTGCTCTTGGATAGGCACATAATTTACCAAGAGCATTTGCCTTGTCCTGAGTGTCATCTCACTGTCCAGTTAGCAGCCCTCAGACATGGTCTCCACTTCCTACTTCCTGGTGGTGTCATCACTACTTCCTGGAGCCCTAGGGCCAAATGGAAGTTCCTGAAAATGCTAAGCAACCTGTTCCACTCATACCTGCATTGTCTTGGAATGTAAGCACTGTTTTGAGGGACCGAAGAGGCCTGTTGTATATTGCCTTTAGTTGGCTGATGTCTGTAGGGACCAGTTCTTCTGTGTACAGGATTTGTCCTAAGTTTGCACAATGGCTAGCGTCAGCAAAAGGCAGGATAGGGTTTCTTAAGTTCTGTGAGAAATGTGGATTTATGGCACTAAGGATCATTCTTTGCTGTGTGCTTTGTGAAGATGGATGGATCAAACTTTCACTTAGCAAGCACCAAGTATGAAAACAGCTGTCGTGGTTCCTTCATAAGACTAGAATACTTTCCGACACTTTGCTAGAAAAAAAAAAATCAAAGCTGTGCCTTTGAGTCTATACTATACTGTGTATGTGTGGAAATAAAAGTGTATTGTACTTTGGGAAAATTTTTTCATAGGTATTTTTTTGTCAGATTTGTAGCTATTTGTGAGGTTTGTTAGAGATTAACATAGGTTTTCTTTCTGTATTATAAGATGCACCAAGCAATTATGGTGGACCTATTACCCTATGGGTAAGAAATAAATGGAAATATGACATCGGATGTTTTAGCAAATGTTCTGTAAATAAAATGTTTGATCACACCACCCAGTGTGATAATCATGTCTACAGCTAAAATGGAAATAGTTTTATCTGTACAGTTGTGCAAGATATGAATGGTTTCACTATCTGTACAGTTGTGCAAGATATGAATGGTTTCACACTCAAATAAAAAGTATTGAAATGACCAGCTTCCATTTGTTTTTCATTTGCACTGATATGCCAGGTATGTGTCCACGATATAAATAACATTCGTAAATTCTTGGGGCATGAGTAAGCAGAACAAAACTAAAAGGTCTTGCTGGGTGTGGTAGTGGTTCATACCTATAATCCTCTGCATGCAGAAAGCCGAAGGTGGAGAATAGTGAGTTCAAAGCCAGCCTATGTCTGGTCTCAAAAATAAATAAATAAATAAATAAATAAATAAATAAATAAATAAATAAATAAATAAAACTAAACAAACAACAAAAGCCTTGTATGACTGTGTGGTTTTGTTTATTCAGTTCCCTTTCAACTTGTCATAAAATAATCACACAATTCGGACAGGCCCACACATCTCGTCCTGACAAATGACCAAGTGAGTGTAGTACCTATAGCCCATTGAAGGTTTGTAGATCTGCTCTACAAACTGGGATCTGTCCTACGTTTGCCTTGCAGCTCTTGCAGGGAGCATCTTCAGCAGCAGCAGCAGCAGCAGCAGCAGCAGCAGCAGCAGCAGCAGCAGCGTTAAGCATTCCCCTGGTACTAAATTCATCATGCTTCAATGATCATTGGGTGTAAAGATATTCAAGTGCCTTGCTTGAAATCAGAATAAACAGAGCAGTAACATCCCTGAATACTTAACAAGAATGAAATTCTTCTCCAGCACAGCGTTTTGATTCTGTGATGAAGGGGCGCAGGGTACAAAAGAAGTCGTTTCATTTTGCCCAAATGTTAAGGATCTAGGAGCTGAGAGAGAGTCAGAGCCATACACTTCCGGAAGCCTGTGCAGGAGAGACTGTGTTAACCCTAAGGTATGAGGAGGTGACAACTTCATTTGCATTTTGAAAGACTTATTTTTAAAGCCAAGCCCTTGTGTGCTATTACATAACATGTTTATACCTGAAAGATAATTTTAAGATGGAAATTATTTATGTTACACATAGCCTCCCCTTAAATATATTCAGCTGTGTTATTCTACAAAAAAAGAACATAGACGCTGGATCTCATTCTCTCACGGTAAATTAGCTTGACCTTTCGTTCACAATCCATTAGCTTTATATGATGAAAGCAAGAGAGAGGATGAATGAAATTTTGAATTTAGCCACTCTTGAGAATAAACCTCAGGATGACCGGCCCTATTGGTCTCTCAGACTTGAAAGTGAGTGCTGTATAAACAAAGGTGTGGTATGTCTGACCTTTGACTTAATGAGCACAAAAACAAAACACAACAAAACAAAAAATCCAAACAACAACAAACCACAAGTCATTATCAAATTCTCTAACCAGGTAACAGGATAAACAGCACCCATTTACAAATAACAACCACTAGTTCATGAGCCGCAAGGGCTTTAGGTGAAAACTTGTCAGCTTTGACGAGAACCTGAGGCCGAGAGAGAGAGAGAGAGAGAGAGAGAGAGAGAGAGAGAGAGAGAGAG
>CABHPQ010152264.1:35011-45442 GCA_902168405.1 Peromyscus aztecus | reverse complement strand
TGTGTGTGTGTGTGTGTGTGTGTGTGTGTGTGTGTGTGTGTGTATGTGTGCCTATGCATGTGTGTAAATATTCCTAAATACACAAATAAAACCTGACTGGTCCATATGCTATTACTTGTATGTATGCTTCCAGGTTTGATCATTTGGTATTGAATAACCAATTGGTGTGCTTTCTCCTAGGGAAGAGCATATCTCCTGCTTTCAGTATTCCATAGTTTTGAAGGAAAATTTTAAATGTATTGTTCAGGATAAAAATCCAGTTTGGAATCACTAAAGGAAGTATCATGCTTTTTCATCTTTATGATCCCAGAATTTAGATATGTAAGGCAACTTATTGCTGCATATTCTTTACCAACATATAGACATTTTTCAGTAAACCTTACATTGTTACTGAAACTCATTGTTTCAGTAAACCTTACAAAAACCCATGCAGATGTACAATACACATAGAATGGCCTCAAAGACCTCAACTTCTACCTTTTATTCAATTATTGATTCCTAAAGAGAAGTACGTGTTTTAAAAAATTACCACTACCTTTTAATCCTCAGAACAGAAATTAGGGTTCACTGCTCTGACTATTCATGAAATAGCTCCTTCCTCTTAGTAAAGATGTCTGTATTTCCACTTATCTTTATTAACTCAAGAATCAAACTCTCAATGAAAACAAAAACTTGGTATCACTGTAACCATGCAATATGTCATACTATCTCTTAATTATCGTTATCTTTCCTATGAAGCTTCGTCCATTTTTGTCAGGTTATAAAACTCAATAAATTAAAATATCATTTTCTAGGTTCAAATACATTACTTATTTGTTTTTATTCTAATAGACAATCAAAGATTAATATTTACTATTGTATTGTCTGTTGCAAATAAGTAAAAGAGAATGTTCTCAAATCAAAAATCACAACAATTTTTCATATTTTACAATAAACATCTGTTTGTGGCCACTTCTAATATATTGGTGTAATTACTAAGGCCACTCTACGTAGTTAAAAGAAGATTTATTTAGTGGGTAACTTACAAATAAAGAGGTAAGTATGTGGCGGGTTCTGGAAAAGACGCAGCGCAGTCCGGCGGTGTTCTCTGGAGAACTCTCCTCGGTCTACCTCTCGCGTCCAGGTCCAGGAAACAAGAGAGCGCCACACGTCCCGATCTCAGGTCTTCAGGCCCTCCTTTGGCCCCGCCTTGTAGGCGTGATAGTTATGGAAGCCTTATTGGGGATTGGAACTTCCAGACCAAAGCTGGAATGGCTACCCACTACATCTCCCCCTTTTTGTCTAAATAAGAAGGTTCTAACTTAATACAAGATTATATACAAAGGAATGGTTATCAAACATTGTCCAGGAGGAATGAAGGATAATGACCTATATAAGATGGATCTACAATCAATGTAAACAATATCAAACAAGGAACACATACTAAAATCCAGAGAAGTATAGAACATAGGTAAATGGCATGTTACAAAGATCATTCCAAAAGGTGTCCTATCCTAAAGAACCTGAATCTAATACTTAATATGTTCTATCTAAGATATTATATATACTAAGTTGTAACTATAACTGCTAGTCTTCAATCCCATCAAAGACCTGAGAAGGAATATAATAGTACCTGAGAAATAGTAGATGGATGCAAGCAACTTTTGGGAATCTTGCAAGAGTAGACCGAGACAGCTGACAGCCTGGACATTTCTCAGCATTGTTGGTGCATTCAAATTGGCTACAGGCCTAGAGTATCTGACAGACCATTTTCAGAAGCAGGAATTCTGAAAGACCATCTTACCCTGGCTTGGCAGAGTACAGTGGTCGCTTTCCTTGTATCCCGCTTGTCCAGAAAGGACAGCATTGCATTTGTACTGTCAGCAGTCGAGGCAAGGGCAGTTCTTTGCCCAGTAGGCCATTTTGTGCCAAGAAGACAAACTTCCAAATGGAAATGTCTTAGAAGCCCAACATTCTCTTGGGATCAAATTGGTGCTGCCAGGAGCAATTGTGTCTCATGTCAACAGAATTCTAAGTTATTTAAATGCCATATTCTCTAGGTCTATGAAGTGTTTGAAGATTACCTGTCCATCTGACCTATGTATCTGTAAATCTGGATAACCTAACTAATGTAACTATAGAGATGACAAGCATAGGTGACTATAAATCTATAAGTCTTATCTACCGAAATAAAGTAAGAACTAAGGCTTCATGTAAACAAGGTAAACAGTCTATAAGCAAATGTATGGCAAAAAACGATGACTTCAAAACTGTGACAATACACAAGATATTTATAACAGAGGTGGGAATATATAGTGTGATATGCAATATGACAATAATCTTAAATATATATCAATATACCGAATATCCTAAACAGAAGTAGAACATACATAAAGTATGACAGATATAAATGTACATTCGTATCAATATACAATATTTCAAATAAGAGTAGAAATATATGTACATTATAACAAATATAGTTCTGTATTTGTATCAATATACAAATTATCTTAAACAGGAATATAAAAATAGTTTACATTTGTATCAACATATAAGAATCCATAACAGTACAAATTACAGTGCAAATTATCTAAGGCTGCTATTTTACTAAATTTGTTTATTGACGTGAGACACAATTGCTCCTGGCAGCACCAATTTGATCCCGAGAGAATGTTGGGCTTCTAAGACATTTCCAGTTGGATGTTTGTCTTCTTGTCACAAGATGGCCTACTGGGTAAAGAACTGCTCTTGCCTCAACTGCTGACAGTACGAATACAATGCTGTCCTTTCTGGACAAGCGGGACACAAGGAAAGCGACCACTGTACTCTGCCAAGCCAGGGTAAGATGGTCTTTCAGAATTCCTGCTTCTGAAAATGGTCTGTCAGATACTCTAGGCCTGTAGCCAATTTAAATACACCAACAATGCTGAGAAACATTAGGTGACTGTCCAGGATGTCAGCTGTCTCGGTCTACTTTTACAAGATTCCCGAAAGTTGCTTGCATCCATCTACCATTTCTCAGGTACCATTATATTCCTTCTCAGGTCTTTGATGTGGTTGAAGACTAAATACTTACAATTTTCCTTAGTTATGATAAAAGATAAGTTAGATATAAAAACTTAAACTCACAAATATAAGATAGATAGGATATCTTCTTTAATATTGTAACTGTAATTCTTGCTCGATAATTGTTTTGTTATATGTAATTTTACTATGTTAAAGTTAAAACCTTCCTTTTTAAAAAAGAAGAAAAGGGGAAGCGCTGTGGGATGTTCTGTATGACAAATATGTTAATAAATAAAGCACTGATTGGCCAGTAGCCAGAGAGGAAGTATAGGCGGGACTAACAGAGAGGAGAATTGAGGGAACAGGAAGGTGGAGCAGGAGACTGCCTGGGGCCGCCACCAGAACAAGCAAGATGTAAGGTACCAGTAAGCCATGAGCCATGTGGCAAAGTATAGATTAATAGAAATGGGCTAAATATAAGAGTAAGAGCTAGACAATGATAGGCCTGAGCTAATGGCCAAGCAGTTTAAATAATATAAGAGTCTGTGTGTTTATTTTGTAAGTGGGCTCTGGGACTGGCAGGATTTTGTAGCTGGAGACTGGCGGGACTTGGGAGCTGGAGAGAAGCTCTCCAGCAACACTAATATCTCAAAGAATCACAGTTCATCACTGAGTAGTACTTAGACCATTGAGATAAATGGAAATCCACAGGACTTCCCAGACTATAAAAGCATTAGTTCACAACAACAAACCAAAGAGCTTTAAAGATTTAAAGATATATTCACTGTGCTGGCTAGTAATGTGATTCCATGAAGGTCACATCACCTTTAAGAGATAGCCTCCTTATTTCATCAGAAAGTATGTTGTTATGGGACTGGAATGATGGCTCCAAGGCTAAGAACACACTGTGCTCTTAAAGAGGACCATAGTTTAGTTCCTAGCACTCATATAGGATTGAACACAGTCACCTCTAAGTTTGCAACAGAAGCTCAGATGTCCACTTCTCGATTCTGGAGGCTCTGCAGTCATGTACACAAACCCACACTCACACAGACTCACACAGACTCACACAGACTCACACACACACACACACACACACACACACACACACACACTTAAAAATAATAAACAAAATATTTTTAAAAGAAAGTGTATTGTTATGAAAATAAGAAATGAGATATACAAATGAGACACTGCTAAGACAGGAGTTGAAAAACATGGAGACATATAAAATTATAGAAAAAATAAGGAGATACATAAAATTAAACAAAACAAAGATCGAACAAGTGTCAACATTGGGTGGAGCAAGCATTCTACCAGAATGAAAAAGTCTGTCCTACTGAACTTTCAAGCAGAGTCTCAGGGATTAAAAGATTTCCTGAGTTTCTATAAATGTTCAGATACTGCTTTTCTATCTGGAGAGCAAAGCACAGCCATAAATGACTTCACACGGAACACTAGAGACAGAGATGGAGATGCCATCATCTCAAGAGTTGTGTTGGACCTCTGTTGATTTTCATCAATTTTACGTGTAAGGGATTGAATGGCTTATAATCTTTTAGCTTTTAAGGAGTTGTTATCGGTGACTAGAAAGGCACTTAGAAGACCACGAGATGGGGTGAGCTAATTGTTATTGAAAAAGATCATCTCTTCAAGCTAAACAGCCATGGAGAAGTAGGCAGCAGGACTTTGAGAGACAGCCATCAAGTCCCTGTTTGAACTCAGCTACTCTTTGAAGCTTTTATGTGTCTATTTAGGATAACTTCAAGGAAGCCAAGGGACTGACTGAATGTGGTAGGAGGTTCAAAATATACCTTAATGTGACATAATGATTGAGTATACCAACTTGATTAAATAAAAGTTGACATATTTTTGGTCTGTTTAAATATTTCTAATATTTAAAATTTTAATATTTAATTAAAAATATTTCTCATATTTAATCTGTCAAAGAAAATGGCTAAGTACTTTAATACCATATTTTATATACATTTTTAAAATAACACTTGTCTTAATTTCCATCCAGGTAATTAATTTTAAATTTTATAATATCTATATATCTTGTCTCATAATTTTTTATATAATGATAAAGGGTGGAATTTCTTCTCATTAAAAAGGACTTTGTTGCAATAAGAAATTAAAGCTACTATCTTAATAAAGGTTTAAATGTAGAAAGCAGTGTTATTAATTATAGGGTTGTGGTTATTCAGGAAATCTCAGAAATTTATAGTCCACTGGCATAATTCAGACTCCATGCTCATGCACAATTTTCTCTGATTTTTCAATCAAATGTAATTAAAGTTTTAAAAGATTCTTTTCTGTTACATACAGAACATGCTGTTAAAAATCTCTCAAAACTCTGGGAACAAGTTTTGTGAAACATCTCACAGAGTTCCTGTATTTTAATGCTGTATTTAGCAATTTTGTACTGTATCTCCTCTCTATCAATGCATGCACACATACATGTGCACATACACACACACACACACACACACACACATGTGCATTCAAATGTACACATACATACATACACTTAATGGGGAAATTCTATGAAGTCTATCTGATAATCAAAGGAATTTATTTGGGGTTAACTGACAACAAGCATAAAGGAGTTGGTCACAGAATCAAGGAGGGGTGGGGCATGGTCCAATGCAGTTCTCTGGAGAACTCTGCAGCACCAGCATCCAAGACCACGAGGTAGCCAAGAGAGAGCAAGTAAGTATTCCTCCCAGGTCTTAAGGGGTCCATCTCACCCCACTCCCCGGGGCAGGGGGGTAGGTACCTAGCAGTTACCTACTGCCTACTAGGGGCGGTGCTTCAGGGTACAGACAACCACCCCTACATACACTATTTTCCAGAACCATGGTTTCCTACAACAATACCCAAGAGCTGTCTGGTTGTGTTTAATAGTCACTATGAACTAGAATGGGTCTAGAATAGCCTAGGAAACATACTCTGAGTGTGTCATTGAGGGCATTTCCATAGAGGTTCAATTGAGAAGGAAAGATATACCCTGAATGTAGGTGGAACTATCAGATAGGGTGGGGTGTGAACTAAGTAAGAAGACAAAATGGAGAAAGGGGGCTGAGACCAGCTTTCTCTGTTTTCTGGTTGGTGCCATGAACCAACCTGCTTCTGCTGCTAGGCCTCCTGGCCATAAAAAAAAAAAATCATTCCTCTGAACTGTGGGTAAAGCAAACTCTTCCTCTGTGAAGTTGCATTTTTCCAGATTTTTGATCACATCACTGACCACCAATGAGGAAAATAACTGGTCTATCTAGCTATCTAGCTATGAGACCTATCCAGCCAAGTCCTTTCATCTGCCTCTTCTGGTCAAGTTTTTTTCCTGTGCTACTAGAAACTGTAGGATCCTTGAATGATGATTGCTACCAACATATGTCTCATTTCTCTGCAGTCACCAGTGTACCTTGACAGATGGTATCACACACAATGGTTTAGAAAATCCTCCTGGATATCATTAGATTACATGCTTCTACAATGGTAAGTGAAGAAACAATTCTTTTTAACAAATATGATAATCTCTTCCCTTCACACATTTCTCAGGCTCAAACTTCTTAATTAGGTAGAACATTGGCTGGGTAATCAACTCAGTGCCATGTGTCCTCAGACTCAGCTCTTCTCTCTGAAATAGTGTAGTGGACTTACTGTTCTCATAGAGTTACATTCTGGGAAGCCTACAGCCTCTCTTGTTGACATCTTGTTGTTGGACTACCCCATAACCTGAATTTGTCTGTTTCAAACTAGTGGACAAGGTAAAAGCTTAGGTCATTGCCTATCATCTCTATATTTCTACAAATAAGAATCTTTCAGGTACAATAAGCCATACTTCCTGTCTGGCTACTGGCCAATCAGCATTTTATTTATCAACCAATCAGAGCAACACATTCACAGCATATAGAAAGATACTCCACAGCACTTGGATACAAAGCAAGCCTCAAAGATACAAGAAAATTGAAACACCCTGAATCTTATCTGACCACCAAAAAATAAAGCTGGATATCAACAACAACAGATCTTACAAACTCATGGAAACTGGAAAACTCAGTACTAAATGAAAAATGGCTCAAGACAGAAATTAAGAGAGAAATTAAGGATTTTCTATACTTAAATGAAAATGTCTATACAATATATCCAATCTTATGGGACAATATGAAGGCGATTCTAAGATCAAGTTCATAGCATTAAATGTATATCTAAAAAAATTAGAAACATGTCATATTAGTAGCTTAACTGCACACTTGAAAGTTTTAGAATACAAAGAAGAAATAATGTCCAAAAGGAGTACATAGCAAGACATAAATGAAAGGCTAAAATCAATAAAATAGAAATAAAAAAGTACAAAGAATTAATGAACCAAAGAGCTTATTCTTTGAGAAAATCAATAAGATTGACAAATCCTTTGCAAAATTAACTCAAAGTCAGGGTTTGTTCAACACATGTAAATTGATAAATGTAATCTACCTAATAAACATACTGAAAGACAAAAATAATATGATCCTCTCATTAGATGGGGAAAAGGTCTTTGACAACACCTAATCTCCCTTCATGATAAAATTCCTGGACAGAATAAGTATACAAGGGAAAATTTAAATATAATAAAAAACATTTATAGTAAGACCATAGCAAACATCAGCATAAATGGAGAGAAACTCAAAATATTTCCACTAAAACCAGGAAAAGACAAGACTGTTCATTCTCTGCATACATTTTCAGTTTAGTACTTAAATTCTTAACTAGAATAATAAGGTAACTAAAAGCAACCAAAGGGGTATAAATAGAAAAGTAGGAAGTTAAAGTATCTTTATTTTCAGATGATACAATAATATACATCAGTGGCCAAAAAAATCCTGCAGCTGATGAACACTTTCAGCACAATAGCAGGATACAAAATTAACACACAAAATCAGTGCCCTTCCTATACAAAAATGATAAATGGTACGAGAAAGAAATCAGGGAAACAACACCTTTACAATAGCCTCAAAAATGTATCTTGGGGTAACTCTAAATAAAATGAAAGACTTGTATAATAAACTCTTTAACACATTGAACAACAAAATTGAAAAAGATATCAGGATATGGGAAGATCTCCTAACCTGATAGATCATTAGAATTAACAGAGTAAACAAAAATGGCAATTCAACCAAAAGCAATCTACAGATATGATGCAATCCTCATTAAAATTCTAAGACAATTCTTCACACATCCTGAAAGGCCAATTTTCAGTTTCATATATAATCACACACACACACACACACACACACACACACACACACACGCGCGCGCGCGTGCGCGCGCGCGCGCGTGCCAAAACAAAACAAAACACCCCAACAACAACAACAAAATAATAATAATAATAATAATAATAATAATAATAACAAGATAGCAAAATCAATCCTGAAAAATGAAAGATCTATTATGGGTACCATTATGCCTGACCTAAAAGTGTAGTATAGAGCTATAGTAATAAAAACAGAATGGTATTGGCATAAAAACAGACATGTTCATCAATGGAATAGAATTGAAGATCCATATATAAATCCAAAACACCTCTGGACACCTGATTTTTTTATGAAGAAGTCAGAAATACTCACTGAAAAAAAAAAGACAACATCTTCAACAAATGGTGCTGGTCAAACTGGATGCCTACATGTGTAGCTAGAGTTTTCCTGCCTGGCCCACGGTCAGGATAAATCTCTCTCACCTGCCAGTCCCACAGCCGCTCAGACCCAACCAAGTAAACACAGAGACTTACATTGCTTACAAACTGTATGGCCGTGGCAGGCTTCTTGCTAACTGTCCTTATATCTTATATCAATCCATTTCTATAAATCTATACCTTGCCACATGGCTCGTGGCTTACCGGCATCTTTACAAGCTGCTTGTCCTGGTGGCGGCTGGCAGGCAGTGACTCCTTCTGCCTTCCTGTTCTTTTTATTCTCTCTGCTAGTCCCGCCCATACCGCCTGCCTAGCCACTGGCCAATCAGTGATTTATTAGCAACACATTTGCCATACAGAACATCCCACAGCATACATGTAAAACGATGCAAATTGATTCATACTTATTGACCAGCAAAAAACTCAACTCCAAATGGATGAAAGACCTCAACATAATGCCAGATACCCTGGATCTGATAGAAGAGAAAGTAGGAAATTGTCTTGAATTCATTGGCACAGGAAGAGACTTTTTATGCAGAACACTGATAGCACAGGTACGAGAACAACATTTAACAAATGGGGTCTAAAGAAACTGAAAAGCATCTGCACTGCAAAAGACACCATCATTCAGACAAAGCAGCAGGCTATAGAATGGGAGACGATTTTTATCAACTGCATATTTGATAGAGAGCTAATGTCTAAAATATGTTAAAACCTCAAAAATCTGGACATCAAGCAAACAAAATGACTCAAACTAGGGTAAAGAAAACACAAATGGTTGAGAATCACTTCAAGAAATGTTCAAAATCTTTAGTCATCAGGGAAATACAAATAAAAACTACCTTGAAAATTTCTCTTGTACCAATCAGAATGGCAACATCAATATAACAAATGTCAGCTTATGATGACAAGGATATGGAATAAGGGGAATACTCAACTATTTCTGTTGGGAATACTTAAACCGATACTATAGAAGTCAGTGTGGTGGTTTATCAGGAAGCTGGTAATCAATTTACTTCAAGATTCAGCTATATCATGCTCCAGCATATACACAAAAGACTCCACATCCTACTACAGAGACACTCTCAATGATGTTCAATGCTGCTCTCTTGACAATAGCCAGAAACTGGAAACAGACTAGATGTCCATCAATGGATGAATGGGTAAAGAAAATATAGAATATTTAAACAATGGCATTTTACTCAACTGTTTGAAAAAATGAAATAATGAAATTGTCAGATAAATAGATGTAACTAGAAAAAAAATCATCCTGACTGAGGGAACGCAGACCCAAAAAGATAAATATAGTATGTATTTGCTTATATATGGATGTTAGCTTATAGGTCTTTGATAAGCAGTCTATGATCCATATAACCACAATGGTTAGGTATAGTGTAAGGGATGGGGAGAACTGGATCACCCTAGGAAGAGGAAATAAAACAGATAGTTATGGAAGGATGGGGGAGCACTAGAACAGGAGGATCAGATAGAGAGGAGGAGGGAATAGTGGAGTGATGGAAGAAATACGAGGAAGGATGGCTAAAACTAAGAACCATTCAAGGGGTAGTATAGAAAACTGTTACAGTAGAAGCTATGATGTGTCTTATTGCCAAATGTAAATTCTGAATGCCCAGCAGTAGATGGCCAAACACAAAACTAACTCAATAATATTTTGGAGGATATTTTGGTTGCTCTTGTTGTTTTTGTACCAATGCTTTGTCTGAACTTTCTTCTCTCTCTCTCTCTCTCTCTCTCTCTCTCTCTCTCTCTCT
>CABHPQ010152264.1:0-34911 GCA_902168405.1 Peromyscus aztecus | reverse complement strand
TGTTTCTTGTATTTTTTCTTTGGCCCTTTGTTTTTCTGCTTGTTTTGCCCTAATCAGGTTTGTTTGGTTTTATTTTATATTTTTTGTTCTTTTTTTTTTCTTTTTAGATGTCTGTTTGTTTTCTAAGGAGAGGTAGCAAAAAAGAATGTGGATTGTATGGGTGGAGAAGTTGAGAGAATATGGGAAGAGTTGGGGAAGGGGACCCATAATCAGAATATGTTGTTTGAATGAAATTTATTTTCAATTGTAAAAGCTATAAAATAGAGAGTGGGAGAATATTAAATATTTTTAAACAAATATTATCCCTATTTTTATTGTTTCAGATAACCGATTAAAATCATCGATACCTGTTTAATATGAGTATGTCACAATGAAAATGAAGATACAAATAGTCATAACTTTCAGATGGCACATGGTTTTAATGAAGACCATGTAACCAGTTTGGAATAGCTTAGAATATCATAGACAAAATCATTGAGGTGAAAAAAAGCAGTTTTCTAGACTGCATCTACTAAATGCTGTAGGGATACTATGCCCCCCCCCCAAAAAAAAACCCATAAAATTTAAATTTAATTCCCTATATGAAGTAGAAACAAAACAATCATATTATTGAAGTTGGGACATTTAGGAAATAATTAAGATTAAATGAGACTATAATAATGAGACATTGATACAATGAGATGATAGCTTTATAAGAAGAGGGAGAAATTCTGTCTTGCTAGGTGATACCTTGATTAGCCTTGAAACTCTGCAGAGTTACTCCCAAAAGTAGAGCAGCAGCACATGCAGGATAGAACTATATTGGAAGACACTGAACCTTAAATTTTACATTGTTCAAGTTTCATTTCTGCTGTTGTGATTTAAAAACCCTGACAACAAGCAACTTAGGGGTCTTAAGAGGGAAAAAGGTTTCTTTCATCTTAAAATTACAAATTATACTCCAGCCTTTATAATTCTAGCATTGAGGGTGAAGAAACAAGGGAACCCTTCAACCCTGGTCTAAAAAAGGAAGATAGAGAGCAATTGAGGAAGATACTTGACATAGATCTTTTTTTTTTCTTGGAGTATATAAGCTTTAATTAATTTATTTATTTAGGGAAAATGGAAGGGGAGTATTCAATACACCACATTAAAGAAAACATAAACAGTCTCTGAATCTTTTCTCTGGATGTACAGAGGGATCAGAATTTTATATTACCTGAACAATTCAACAATGAATAAACACACAATAGCACAGTAGGTCTGAGTTCAAAATATAAATAGAAAACATAATCTGACCATTGATTGAGCCATTAATTTGAAATTCATAAATTTAGCCTATCGGATTCCCAGAGTTGGTACAGACAATATTTGAGATATAGGGAGACATGGAAGAAATATTGGTATGCAGACATCTACATATAGTGATCATGTTTTTGTGAGCAGAAGAGTTGGTAATATTTTTGGTGATTTAAAGTCATTACTCTAATCACATATATTTTTGACAAGCCTCTTCTACACTCCATGGAGAATTTTGGACAATTCTCTTGCCTGAGACTTCCCATCAAGATAAAAACAAGCTTCAAAATACATTTGTGAAACTTCATTAAACACAGGCCCCATGACTTCAAGAGTAAAGAACATCAAGACCCCAGGGATGACTCCTCTTGAATAGCCTTGGCAAGTGCCCTCTATCACAAAAGTTACATGAGACAGTGACTCAGCATGATGCAAAGACCATGCAAAGGAGGATGCCAAGGGAGATGAGACAGAAAACATCCTGGAAATGTCCCAATCAGACAGGGCTCAGTGAAAATAAATAGGACATCCTGATCTTTAAAACTGATTATTGCCTATACCAATCAAACTTGCCAATGTCCTGGAGGAATCTAAAATCACTTTTTCGACATAGACCTTTTGCTATGACACAAGCATACAGCTCAGAATACCCCCACCCCCCAGATACACCATTACAACACTCAAGGCAGGCTGTATATGAGTCTGGCAAGAGCCCTCTCACCACAATGTGGTGTTTGTTACGTTTCTATTGCTGTGATGAAATATCACGACCATGGCGATTTATAGAAGAAAAAGTTTATTTGGGCTCATGATTTCATATGGACAAAAGTCCATGATGGCATAGTCATAGTTGTTATAGGAGGAAGCTCAGAGTTTACATCTTGAACCACAAATACAAGCAGAGAGATCAAAATCAAAATGGTGTAAGTGTTGAAACTCTGAAATCCCACCCTCAGTGATTTACCTCTTCTAACACAGTCATCCTTCTAAAGCTTCTGCAAACAGTGCTACCAATAAGGGAACAAGTATAAAAATTCCCAAAACTATAGTGGACATCTCATTCAAATCACCAAATTCCACTACTTGGCCCCCATAATCTCATAACTATATTATGATGTAAAATGCATTTAGTCCAGCACTAAAATTCTCCGTAGTATTTCACAGTTTCAACACTGTTTAAAAGGCCAAAGTATCTTCTAAGAATCCAAGCAATCTCTTATTTGTAAGCCCTTGTACAATCAAAAAGCAAATGATATACTTTGAACATATAATGGCACAAAATATACATTGCCATTCTAAAAGACAGAAATGGGGAATTACTGGACCAAATCAAGACTGAAATCAAGCAGGAACAATATCAAATCTTTAACTCCAGTTTAGATGTTAAAAGGGCTTAGTGGCTCTACCCTTCTGCCTTCGCTGACTGTAACATACTTCTCTCTTTCTTGGTTTTATTCTACTCCCTGTTTTTCATTTCTACTTTACAGAGAGATAACTCATGGCTCTGACATCTACAACATCCTGGGGTCTCCAACATAGCCCAGGCTTCACTTGCACAACCTGAAATAATGGCCTCTCATGACCTCCATACTGTATCTCCTTTGCCATACATTTCCTGACCTCAGCAGCTCTCTGAAACCATTAATGAAGTTTCCATGACTCCATTTATTGGTGAATACTTGACATATGGACAATAATGCCAGTTTTGGCTGTCAGTTTGGAATGGACACTTGCCAACTACATTGGCAGTAGTTTTTGTTTATGGTTGTTTGTATACACAGGAAAGTCTTTAGACTTTTTCCTTTTATAATTTAGAAGCTTGGTTGGGTGGAGAATTGTCCTGAGGGCACCCTTCCCTTTATCTGTCCTCTCTGTAGTTGCACTGATTTCCTTATCAATAGTAGCCTGTCTTGTCTTTCAGCATAAGCATTGTATAAAATTAAGCTTGTCAGTGTTCTTTTACCTTCCAATCTGTATATTTTATGTATCTTTCTGCCCCATTTGCGATTATTTTTTATTACAGACCTGCAAAAGAGTGATTGCTAATAATCATATGGCAGAATCAATACTAAGCTATTTTGAAATCTCCTTCCCAGATAAATATAAATTTAGCCTCAGGCAAGTTCTTAAGACAAGGGCAGAAAGCAGCCACATTCTTTGCACACACACACACACAAAAAAATAATCAGAAGAGTGGTCTCTATCCCAGTCATTATTATTGTTCTCCTCTGAAGCCTCTTGAACTGGGTCTCCACAGTCCCCAAGGTGCTCAATGTCAGTACTGCTGTATTCCAAGCTCCTACTAGGGTGGCCCATTATGTTCTACTTACAATGTTCAACTGCTTTTCTAGTCCCACATTCATAAATCCTTAGATGTTCAAAAAGCTCAAAATAATAATAAAAAAAAGAGTCAAGTTCTTCACAGTACTAGTCTACTCTCTGTTACTAACTTTCCTACTGCTGTGATAAAGTACCACGAACAAGGAAACTTACAGAATGAAAGGTTTATTTGGGCTTACAGTACCAGAGAGATAAGAATCCAGCATGACCAGGGAATAGTGGCAACAGGAAGGAGTTGGCAAGCATGGCATCAGGGACAAAACGCTGAGGAGTTCACATCTTGAACTGCAAGCAGAAAGCAGAGAGAGTTTAAGTTCTCAAAGACCACCTCCCTGGCATACCTCCTCCAACATGGTCACATCCTCAAGCCTCCTAAAGTGTACCACCAACTGGGGACCAAGCATTTAAATATCTGAAACTATAGGGATATATCATTCAAACCACCACAGTGCAAATCTTTGGAAAATTCCATTTAAAGCTTCTTCCTCAGGTCTGGGAAACAGTGTGAAGTTGGTACTGCTGAATTGAACTCCTTACTCATTGTCTGGGAATTTGAGAAGCCCTGAGGCCATCTTCTGAAACCTGTGGCAGGTGTTAGAGCCATAGTCACTGCCTTGATTCAAATGGTAATTTAATTTTCTGATTGTTTGTTGCTTGTTTGTTTTCTAGATTCCTATTACAGTAGGTCTGCATAGTCAGGGCTGCATGATAAATATACTGTTGCATAGCAGAACAATTACTATCCCCAACAAAAACAGTAATTTTTCATACTTCATTTCACCTATCATTTAGTGAATTATTTTCAGTGCTCAGCTTATCAGTAGATATTTATACACATGGAGAATTCAGGAATAACATTTTTCCTTAGCACACTATTTAATTTTTTTTTTTAGTTTATAAGACATTAATTAAGCTACACAGAGAAAACCTGTCTCGAAAAACCAAAAAAAAAAAAAAGAGAGACATTAATTGATGCTCTGAGCAATGCTTAGACCACTTTCAGACAAAATGTCAATTCAATATGATCCCAAACACACAACAGTCTAAAGAGGGCCCTGAATTCACTAGTTATTTATACCTTATTTGTCAAGTCTAACACATATATTCATTGTATAGAACTCTTCTGATTATTCTGGTCTTCTAGATGAATACTTGTAATGCTTCTCATTGTTTGAGTTGAGCTGGTGACATTTCCCTCTTAAGATGGATTCTCAACTATTGTTTCAATAATGAGTATTGGGAAAAACTCAAACTCCATGATTCTTGGCTACTGTGAGATGCATTGGACACCATGTTATAGGAAAAACAGAAATTCACATGACAAATTACCATTTTACAAACAGGAATGAAAAGGAGTGGAGATGAGTAAAACTCAGAGTTATGGCAATCTATTGCTTCTGACATTGATAACATTTTGAGAAAGAAGAGCTCCATGAAATCCAGCCATTGGCAAATGCCAAGTTAGAATTGTGATCTTACAAATCTGTCTCATCAAAGTGCTTACCAATAAGTAGAGAGAAGTGGTAGGCTGAACGAAGCAAACTGGCAAAGCAGACATGGGAACACATGCCCAAAATTCTTCATATCTGAATTATTGGCACATTTGGCTGATTAGAAGAAAAGTCCAAGAGCACATTGCTTTTTTTTTTTAAATATATTGCTTTTAAAAAACTAGAATAACATGTTTATCTCAAAGTTAAATACTTGGGTTCCCTCTGTTTCCATAACTAGGCATATGTTCCCCAATCATACTACCACCAGGAAGGTATTTACAAATATCCATTTCAGAAATAACAATGGCAGATAAAGGAAATCTCCAAATCCCCAAACCATGACTATAAAACAGGCCCAAGGCTTCCAGAAACATGTTACCTACTGCATTCTGGAAAGCAGTCCACCCCACCATACAACCTGTGTTCCAGGGATTGCAAAAAGCAGGAAATTTGACTTTCTTTCACCCTGTACTTTCCAAAAAGTAGTCTATCCAGAAAAGCTTGGGGGAAGATGGGAGGGTACTATAAACATACATGTACACATGTATGAAACGTTCAAATAATTAATACAAATGTTATGTTTTTTAATTTTCCTGAGTATTCCTTCTCAACCTGTTTTCTGAAACCCACCAGTGCTCACATTCATTTGCTCATTTGGAGAATACCAGCATCACACACACACAACAAATAACACTCTAGAGCAGCAACCCAGGGATGAACTGCAGAGCCCATGTCTCTCACTCAGTCCAGACCAGCTCTTCTTAGGTAAGTCCCATAATTCTCATGGCCACATGATTTCATATTCTTTTATTAATTCATCAAGCACATTTTATTTTATTTTATTTATTCTTACCTTATACAAAATATCCCAACCACAGCATCCCCTCCTCCCAGCCCTGGCCCCACCTCCCCTTTCCTCCAGATCCACTACTCCTCTTTTTCTCCTTATAAAAGAGCAGGCCTCCTGGGAATATCAACCAAACTTGGCATAACAAGATGCAATAAGACTAGGCATGTACCCTCATATAAAGGCTGGATGAGGCAACCCAGCAGGAGGAAAATAGGTCCCATAAACAGGCAAAAGAGCCAGAGACACCCCTAATCCCACTGTTAGGAGTCCAACAAAAATACCAGACTAAAGAACCAAAGCATGTATGCAGAGAGCCTGGTGCAGACCCATGCAGATTCCATTGTTGCACTGTGAGTCTCTATGAGCCCCTATGAGCCCAGCTTAGTTAATATTGTGGTCCTGTTCTCCTGGTGTCCTCTACCTCTCTGGTTCCTACATCCTTCCTCCCCCACTTCTACGGAGTTTCCCCAGCTCTACCTAATTTTGGCTGTGGGTCTCTGTATCTGCTTCCATCAGCTGCTGGAGAAAAACCTCTCTGATGACGAGTGGACTACGCACCTTACTGTGAATATAGCGCAACATCATTAAGTCTCTGAGTCATCTAATCTTGGCCATCTAGGAAGTGTTGGGCATGGGCTCCCTCTTGTGGTGTGAGCCTCAGGTTAGACCAGTCATTGGTTGGCCACTCCCACAAGCTCTGAACCACCATTGCCTTATCTTATCTTGCAGGCAGGGCAGGTTATGGATCATAGATTTTGTGGCTGGATAGGTGTTCCAGTACCAACACTGGGAGCCTAGCTTGATTACAGAAGAAACCTGGTTCAGGCTCTATATCCTCCATTACTAAGAGCCCTGGATAGGGTCAACATCATAATGTTCAGGAACTGGAAACAACTTAGATGTCCCTTAACAAAAGAATGGATAAATAGAATGTGGTTATTTACACAAGGAGTATCACCAGCTGTTAGAAAAAAATGACATCATGAAATTTGCAAGGAAATGGATGGAACTAAAAAAAAAATCATCCTGAGTGAGGCAACTCAGACTCAAAAGGACAAACATGATATGTACTCGCTTATAAGTGGATATTAGCTGTTAAGTAGAAGATAATTGCCCCGGCCAGCAGGGCTTCAATGGGTTCTCGACCACCCTAAGGACAGAATGATAGGGACAGGAGACACAAAGGAAATACACCAAGACAAGATTTCTGATCAAGGTGCAACTTTATTTTTCTCCAGGGGGGTTTATATAGTTCCTGCAGGGTGGGGGGAGCAAGAAGCTGTTATCTGCATAGGGTGGGGCAAGCTAACAGGATGTTTGTGTAGGATGTTTACAGGGTGAAAAGGTCAAGGGCTCCCATTCAATGTCCTATTGCTAGGCAACCTGACTGTAAGATGATCTAGTTCCTTGTCTTATCGGGGGTCTGTATTTTTCCATTAACTAGAGATTCTGTCCTTGTCCCTGACAGATAATCACATTACAATCCCCAGATACAGAGATGTTAGGAAAGAAGGAAAGGTCTAGGAGGATGCATGGATCTCCCTGGGAGAGGGAAATAGAAGAAATTTTGTGGGTGGATTGGGGCCTGGTGGGGATGGGAACAGGAGGGATCAGATAGGGAAGGGAGGGGAAGGTAGAGAAAGGGGAAAGACATTTTATACATTAATCACCTACTATGTGTCAGACATAGACATAATATAAGCATTGAGAACACTTGATTGAAACAGTTGTCCTTTGTGCAAGTACTGCTGGTTTAATTTGTATAATTTTAATGTTGGCAGATAGATGTGGTGATATTTTGTTTGTGCTCTAACAAATAAAGCTTGCTTAAGATCAGAGGGTGGAGCTAGCCATTAGTTAACTATAGAGGTCTGGAAGTCTGTATAGACAGTAGATAGGAAGTGATATGGCTGGGCAGAGAGGAATATAAGATGGGCGTAGACATGCGCTCAGGTCCTTTTTGGTCTGAAGAGTCGTGGAGGTAAGCGGTGTTGGTGGCTGTTCCTTTATTTCTCTGATCTTTCAGCATTTATCTGACTCTGGGTTTTTATTATTAAGACCAATTAGAATTTGTGCAACAGTTAGATGGATTTGCTGAAAAACCTAGTAGTATATCTCACACACCTTTCACTAATATGAGATGTAAGATTAACTATCATTTTTATTGTGATTCCTGGATGCTAAGTTTTTAGAGGTTCAGCCAAGGCTGTAAAGACTGACCTAAAAAAATTCATCTAAACTATTTTTCTAAAAAAGCCAATGATATTCCTAGAATTTTTATTTTTTAAACTTTTATATTAAGTATTACATTGCCATAAAAGGTAATCTAGATTTTAATATATATCGAGTATATATTTCATATTAAAATATAAAAGAATCTATAGAAAATAATTATTTAAGCTTTCATTGGAGCCTCAATCCATTTCTCCTGACTTAGTCTTTGAAGTTTTGTCAACAAGTGGCATAATCCATCAAAGGTTTCTTGTCATTTTCTAAGCAAAGAACACTTCTATATATTTCTAGTAAGATTTCAATAATAAAGCCACCTATTGCTTTGAGCATAAAAAGGCATCATTCAAAGGTGCAATGACAGACAAATGCTGAAATATTGATAAGTTGTACATAGTCAAACAAACATGTAGAAAGGTAAATCAGCAATATCATTTCATAGGAAGGTAAACCTGGGCCACGTATCAATACCATGCTATGGGAATTCAGTCAAAATCTATTCACTACCACATTAATGGACATGGGACTTTTTATTTGAATAATAATTATTTTGAGAACCACAAAATAAAAAAATAGTAAAAAAATTAATATTTGGTTCAAAGTCAGCATAGTTTCATTTTCAGCTATCTGATCAATAAAGGTACTAACATTTGAGCAAAAGAGTTTGTACTGAACAAGAAAATCCTCATTAATTTCAAAAAATTTCAAAAATTCAAAATTAATTAATCAGATAAAAAATCTGGAAGTCAGTAATATGTTTCCTGGTCATGATTTAGTGATAGAGAAAATACTTAAATTTGGAAAAATAATCATGTTTTGTTTCTGCAGTGTACTTCTTTTATGGTTTGAATGTGAAATATCTTCCACAGGTTCACATGTTTGAGCACTTGGTCCTCAGCTGGGGATGCTAGTTTGGAAGGTTGAGGCAACTTTAGGAGGTGGAACCTCATTGGAATTGGAGGTAATAGGTCATTGGGCCTTTACTGCCTGGCCCTACTTCTTGTTTGTTCTGTATTGTAGTACAATGTGACCAGTTGCCTTAAACTCCTAGGTCATGCTTCCCTCCGCTATGATGGACTAGACCTCTTTAAACATTAAGGCAGAACAAGCCCTCCCTTCTTTAAGTTGATTCTTATCAGGTTACAACAATCACAAAGGCATAATGTAGTTTATTCCCCACCCTGTGCACATCTATGCTAGGGTAAATTATCATGGGCCATCCTTATGTGAGGATCTTTTGGAAAGCTTACTTTAAAAATCATTTCCTTGGGTGACTGATAATACCAAGGGCATATCCAAGATTTTGCACAGCACAAGTTAAAGCTTTAGGAATAAACTATTATGTTTTTAATCTCAAAACTATTCAGAACTTCTGAAATAGAACAGAATTACCTTCTACATAGTTTTATGGTCAAGAGATTGATTTTTTTTAATAACCAGTCATTCGAGGAACCCATCAGTCATGTGTCACTGGACAACATACTTAGGAATCGAATTTCTGCCACAAAACAAAGAAATATTTCCCAGCCCCAAGTGCTTTAAGGGATTGCCTGAGAGGAGCTGCTGTCACCCTCTGTTCAACTGTCCATCCAGATCCTTCTGAATGTGTTATGTCCATCAGTTAGTAATTTCAGAACTCGGTATTGTCTCACTGAGAGAGAACAAGGACTTCTGGATTCAACTCAGATAATTAGAATGACCTGCCAGACACACCAAATGTTCACTTCTGTGCTAAGACCTTTAATCTCAAGCCAATTTAGAGAAAACACAGAAGTTGCAGAAAGAATATAGTTGAAGCCACCCAATATCAAGTCAGATCTATGTATAAAAACTAAGAAATATGAATTTTAATATGAAACATTTAATTCCATTCATTAAAATGATAACAGCTCTTGTTAAAGAATTCAGACTTAATGGGTTTATTTTGTCTAACTCCTGCTGAGAGTTCCCATGACTGCATCTTCTCAGACCCTACTGACCATTTACAGTTTTTAAACGCAGCCTTAGAACCATCTTGAGGATTTCTCAAACTCCCTTTATGGTTCTCTTACTTTGTGCCCTCTCTTGGTTGGTTCTTATTGTGGTTTGCTGATGAGCCTGATAAAGGATGGACTTCCCAACAGAGGTGTAGGCTCATCAGCAGAACACAGTAAGAATGTGGAAAGTAAGCATCGTCTGCACTCTTCATCAGCTTTTAGAAGCTAGTTAATGAACTGAGACATGGGAGCAGCAAATGGTCAAGTACACTTCTCTCCAGTTTTGGACCTCTTCTGGCATGGATCATTTCTTAGGAACCCCTCACTTTTAGTTCCTGCACCTCATTCTCCTTTCCACTGGCTATAGCCAGAGAAACACTCAGAAGCTAAAGCTAGTGACCCTTATCATCCAGGCTCTGTCCATTTCATCAGACTTCCCACTAGCCAAACCTAACTGGTTGAGGAAAATGGCTGGAGATTTGATTGGCTTCTGGCACAACATGTTATAGGTAGAGAGAAGAGAATGGCCCCAAGAATAGTATTGTGCCTGAAAGAGATGGCGCAGCCAGCAAGCACCTTAGCATTTAATCATTTTAGTAGCTGGACATTTCCTATTTTCAGGATTCTAGTCTCTCTATGGAAAGTATTTTGTCCTCTCCTTTGAAAATCTTTCTTCCTTCTGTGCTGGTGTGTTCAGGATCTTCTATGTGGCTTAACCTAAGCTGGAGCAAAATGAGAAACACAGGAAGGACTCTACTTTAAATTAGATTTTTCATGCCATTATGCAATATGTACTTGTTTTCAATAAAACATTCATTTCTAGTATTGAATATGAAGAGAATTGTTGAAAGTTATTCATTTCAAGAAGAGGACTTCCTGTCCTCTAATTATATCCCAATTGCAGTATTTGTCTATCTCTGAGCTCATCAGTCACAAGGCAATTCTCCTCAAAATGTTCAATATCCATCATAACATTTTTCATTCCATAGTTTACAAGAAATCATGAAGTCCAAGTTAGTCCTATATATTTAGTGTCCACTGAGTTCTTAACATAGAAACATATTTTCATAAAGCATGATTAATCCCATTGCAGGAGTGAGACCAAGGTCAATTCGTCAGCTTCTTTTACTCACCCAAAGGCCATTTGTTGAATGCCATTTTCAGATTTGTACCTTTTCACTTTTCAGATCTCAGGGCCAATGATTACAGGGACTTTCTTGGTGAGGGCCTCCTAAGACAGATATGAGACAAAAGGACACATGAAAATAACAGAAATACTATACTATGTTAAGGAAGTACTTTTCAGCAAAGTTATCCTTACTGCTGTGTTCCATATAACTTAATGTTTTCTCCCCACCCACTTTATTACAAACTTGAAAGTTATATCCCCAATATGGTCTCTTTCTCTCCTCCTATCATTCCCACTCTTTCTTATTCAATTGTGGAAGCCCACAAAAGCTTCCTAGTGAGATCTGAGCTTGTTTTATACAAAAGGGCTGCATTAGGGAGTGGCTTGACCACATGCATGGTCACCAGGTGTTTGGGACAGTTTGCACTTGGCTGTGCAAGGGGGAGTTCTTTTGCTCCATCCCTTGGTATTGTTATAAATAGCCCTTTAGTAGAGACAGAAGGGGCTGGTGGGTTTTGACCCAGGCCCTCCTGAGGCTATCCTGTGTTTCTGTCTGTCTCTCTCTTCCCTACATTTCTATCTGCATATATGTCTCCCTGCTCAAGAGTACCCTGGGGGGGAAAGTGGATTTTTATTTATTTATTCTTTTTTTATGAGTTAGGATCTTATTCTACAACCTAAGCTATCCTTAAACACATGGCAATTCACATGACCTGCCTTAACTGTCCAAATGTTAGTATTGGTTTTATTATTTGAGGATTTTTCTCTCCTATTAGATTCTAAGTTCTTTAAAGAAGGACTTGTTTGACTTATTTGCTGCTGTATCTCTGCTGATTAGGATGCTGCATGTTGCACAGTAAATGCTCAGAAACGCTTTGCTTACTGAATAAATATGAATCATCCCTCTAGATCTTACTACACTGAAGAATCCTAGAAAGTGTTTCTTTGGGCTGCATATACTCTAAAAACATAAGAAGTTTTTTTTTTCTTGTATTTGTCTTCAGGAGGCAGTGGTTTGGTATATGTCCAATAAACTCCAAAGGAATAATAAAAATATCCCAGGCAGTCCTGTTGATTAGTCATTTTTCTATTTGGCCTTGGAAATCACATACTATTAATATCTTCTTCCTATGATGAGTTCTATTTCTGCTAATTTTTTAAAATTTTTGGGGTGTCTAAAATCAGTGGTTATACTTTATTTTCTCTTTCTGCACATGGAATTCAGGAAAGAATGAAGGAAGAATGTAAGCAATTTAAAATTTTTGATATATAATTACATAATTTTCCCCTTCCCTGTCATTCCTTCATTCGTTCCTTGTTCTTTTCCACTTGTTCCCTCTTGAGATCATGGATTCTTTTTCTTTAGTGTGTACATGAGTGAACACACACACACACACACACACACACACACACGTATGTCTCTAATATGGTCTCTTTATCTCTCCTCCTGGTATTCTTACTATTCTCCTTTACTTAATCTTCATTTATTTTTGTTTCCTGAGACAGGTTCTTACCCTCTTACCTAGGCTAGCCTTAAACACATGGTAATCCACATGACCTGCCTCAGCTTTCCAAGTGTTGCTATTGTGTTGAGGCACCACATTCACTTCCATTGTTTTTTATTAGTTGAGGATATATATGCCTAAATGTATAAATTCAACCTGCCTGGTACATTTAATGTTAATGTAAGTATATAATTTCAGGATTGAACACTTGATATTGGATAACTAATTAGGGGACTCATCCCTGGGGCAGACTATTTCTCCCATTCTCAGCATTCCTTAGTTGCCTGTAGTTCTTTCGGCTATATTCTTCATCACATCTCAATTCAGAGAGATGTCTGCAGTCACACTCAGCCTTGAGAAATATCTGTTTCTGGAAATGACCATTTTAGAAATGGAAGCTTAATGTAGAACTCTCCATTTGTTGTTGGTTACACAATTAAGCAGATCTGTGGATTTGTGCTTAAGTGCAGATAGAGATGTAGAAAAGGGTAGACTCTGTGAAAAAAATATGTAAATAGGAAATGTTTAATTTCATTTTGAAGGTCTAGAAGACTATTTGAAGTTAACCGTAAATGAGAGGATTTCTTCATGATCCACAGAAGCCTTTTTGAAATCCTAATTACACACACTCTTAAAGAAGTGCCAAATGGTGATTATTTGAAGAAAGCTAGGGAGAAACCAAATATAGAAAAAGGACTTCTTTTCTATGTCAAAACCAAGGAAACATCCACCTAGCTAGTTTCCATCACAAAAGGTCACTTTTTTCGTATTCAAAACTGTCACTCCGCTATTTTTTTTCTTTCTTTGACTCTGAGAATATAAAACAAAGCTAACTTTGACTTAAGAAAGTATGGTACATACCAACCTTGACTCTGCTACTAATTAATGATATCAAAAGGCCTAGCAGGATTATTCTGCAGCCTTTTTATCTCTGCATGATGAGAAACTTCAAACAGCCTCCCATTTTCCATTGCCAATTGGGTGTCATCTATAAACTGAGCAGCAGTAGCAACAGTTCCCACTAAAACTATTTACGGCTAAAAGAAGATAATCAGTCATTTAACTATCTAATGAGCATCGTTCTGTTCTGTTCTCCCAGAGTAGATACATGGTCAATATTATTTGCAAAAGGAGTACCAAGCAACAGACTTCTTTATCTAAACATCATGCATGCAACTGTACATTTGCATACATACACATATGGGTCACAAATAGTTCTTGCACATTGTTCTCATTTTTTCCCAGTAAACATTCTCTGCATTTCCTGGCATGATCCATTGTATACTTGTTGTGAGACTGTGCTATACTTTCTTTCTAAACTTCTAATTTGATTTCATGATAGTTTAAAAGGCAAAGGAACTGCTGGAAATAATCAAGGCTTTTGAGTGAAATGCTTCTAATACTCTATTAATTTTGCAGTGAAATTCCTTTAAGAGGATACACCCCCATCATGTCTGAGAAAATTTACGCTGAATATCATCAGAATGTGTGTTGAAGCTTGGAAGGGGCTTGGATGATATTTTAGTGGGTAAAGAGCATGCCATGCAAGCATGAAGGCCTGTGGTTCAGATTCTCAGTGCCCACATGTAAGCTGGGTGGGCAGAACTGGCCTGTCCATAACCTCAGAACTCCAGACTCAGACATAGTTCCCAGGGTAAACTGGCAAGCTAGAGTAGTCAAATCAGTGAACTGTGAGACCTTGCCTCAGGAAATAAAGTAGAGAGTGACTGAGAGAATCAACCTCTTGAACTCACACCCAAGTAAACACATGTACATGCATATGTCCTCCCCACATGTACAACACACACAGGCACACACACAGGCACACACACACACACACACAACAATAACAACAACAACAACAACTCTGTACATGACTCAGTCTTTCCAAATGAAAGTAGACAAACATGTTTTCTGGATATAATAACCACAACAAGATTTCATTGTTCTGTACTGCTATTGAAAATCAATTCATCCCATAAATGACAACATTTCTAATTTTAGTGGATACCTGAGATAGACCTTCATTGTCTTAGGAATTAATAACAGATGTGAATTTTTGCAATCTTATAAAAGATGAAGGCACTATTATAAGCATACAAAGAACTATTTCTAAAACCCTTGTGAGGCACTGTTGAGAAACATAAATGGAAATCTGCAGTACAATTCCACAGTATGAGTGAACATGATGTCTGACAAGTGGGCAGTTCGAGTACTTATCCTAGTATCATTGGTAGGAGAATTCGGAGAAAACAAATTATTGATGTGTGGCTTCACTTTTACTATAATTCAAGAAACACTGTGCCTGTATTTGGAAATAGTAGATTTTTAAGACATAGTACAATAGCTTACAATAGCTCTTAAATGAATTATCGATACAGAGAAAATGTTTTAATAAAGCTTTTTTTTTGCTGTTCTCTCACAAGCTAAACTGTTTGCTCTTTCTGAGTAATGCATTGTACTTGTTAGATAATTTACAGTAAACACACATCCTCTTAATCACATCACAGAAGCTTAAATAGATTTGTAAAACCATTAAAAAATCAATACTTAGCTTTTAGGTGATGAATTAATTAATAGAGTGTGAACTCTTGAAGTCTGTATTACCCAGCATGCAACATGGCTTTCATAACATCACTGTCAGTGGGAATTGTATACAAAGTAACATGATGTAACTGTTTGAGAAGTGCTGATAAAAGTATATCAATCCGTTTTCCAATGAGAATCTGGTAGTGGTGCATATCTTTAATCCCAGCACTTGGAAGGCAGAGGAAGGCGGATCTCTGTGAGTTCAAGGCCAGTCTGATCTACAAAGCAAGTTCCAGGGCAGCCACAAATACACAGAGAAACCCTTTCTTAAAAACAAAACAAACAAAATAAGAATTTGATGCAGCATTTTTTCAGCTACACATGTGGATGTATGATCAAATTGTTGTGCAAAATTTAGGGAACAGTGATTAGAGATGCCCCCCTCTCTTTCTCTCTCTCGCTCTCTCTCTCTTTGAGACAGGGTTTCTCTGTGTATTCCTGACTGTCCTGGAACTCAGTCTGTAGACTAGGCTGACCCAGGACTCAGGGATCACCTGTTCTGCCTCTTCCCAAGTGCTAGGATTAAAGGTATGTGCAAACACTGTCCAGCTTCAATTCTTTTTAATTGGACAGATCAAAGATGAGAATTTATATAAAGGCATGAAATGAAAATGTGACAATTATAAGGTCTGGGGATAAAATGTCATTCTTTGTTCCATAATAATTTTAAATCTTTTTTTTTCCAGAAAATAGGTCATACTTTTTTATTTTCTTTTGATTTTGTCTTAGTTACCTTTTTATTGCTCTGTTAAGATGCCATGATCAAGACAACTTATAGATAATAAGTTCATTGTGGATTATAGTTTCAGAGGGTGAGTCCATAATCATCACATCAGGAAGCATGTCAGCAGGTAGGCAGGCATGGTACTGGAACAGTAGCTGAGAGTTTACATCCTAAGATCCAACCACGAAGCAGAGAGAAGGGGGTGTATATCATTGGGAATGGCCTGGGCTTTAGAAACTTTAAAGCCCACCTTCGGTGGTGCACCTCCTCAACAAGGCCACACCTCCCAGGCCTTCCCAAATACTTCAACCAGCTGAGGACTAAGTATTCAAATATATAAACCTATGAGGGCTGTTCTAATTTAAACCCCACTACTTTCTCTTCTGGTATCCCTCTTCTCATGTTTTCTCAACACCTCAGATTTCATCCTCAACTATACCAAATTAGAATTCTGTTGGCAACTATAAATATATACTGTCACGTGCTTTCCAGAATTTAGATCCTCTTTGGATATTCATAAAAGAGAGCAAAGAAGTAATTAAAATACTCTAAGTTTTGAGAGAATAATACACACATACTTTGGTAAAGCTTCATTTTCTGGGGAAAAAAGATTATGAGTGAGTATACAATTAAATATGAAGCTTTGCACTTCAGACTCTGATTTTATCTAGCCCTAGGGTCTCATTGAAAAGTCAAGAAACTATTATAAATAGATAAATAATAAATAAATACATTTCTGAATAGAATTAAATATATTTATGGCAACTAAGACTAGTGGAGAAAATTTTTTCTATGGAAAGAAAACAATGCAGGGCAGAGAATCCATTTTTAATCTCCAAGTATTTGCTAATTTTAGATATAAGACAAAAAAAAAAACCTAGCCTCCAAACTGTTGACTTGTATAGTATATGACCTCTGGGTCATGGGTAGCCAAGTAGCGCCAAGGATAGCTATGAATGAAGCACAGCAAGAAAAAAAATCATAAATGCCTTTAAAATAGTGTGATTTTTGCAGCTATATGGACCACACGCACATGATACAGTATGGTTCTCAAGCAGGAACATTGTACATGACAAAATCATATTGCAATGCCAAAAGGTGGGACACAGCATGTTTGTCTTTCTTGGTCTGAGTTGCCTCATTCAGGATGATTTTATCTAGTTCCATCCATTGGCCTTCAAATTTCCTGGTGTCCTTGTTTTTAACAGCTGAGTAATTCTCCATTGTGTAAATGTACTATTTTCTTAATCCATTTTTCAGTTGAGGAACAAACTTCTAGGTTGTTTCCAGGTTCTGGCTATTTATGCAGGAATAAAGCTGCTATGAACATAGTTGAGCAAGTATCTTTGTGGTATGATTGAGCATCCTTTGGGTATATGCCCAAAAGCAATATAGCTGGGTCTTGTGGTAGACTGATTCCCAGTTGTCTGAGGAAACTACCACACTGACTTCCAAAGTGACTGTACAAGTTTGCACTCCCAAAAGCAATGAAGGAGTGTTCTCCTTGTTCCACATCCTCTCCAGCATGAGCTGTCGCCTGTGTTTTTACCTTAGCCATTCTGACAGGTATAAGATGGAATTTCAGAGTTGTTTTCATTTGGATTTCCCCTATGGCTAGGGATTTGAATATATGAACTCAAAGACTGTGGCAGAATGAACAGGACCTGCATCGGTTCAACCAAGATAAGGAAGGGGATAATTGGACACAAGTACCCACCCCTAACCAAGAAGCATCTACAACTGATACTCACTTGTAAAGGAAAATTTAGTTTTCCCCAATGGGGTCTCACTGAGTATATAACCACAATTAAGGTTAGGCCCAATGTCCAGCAATCGATGGCCAAAACAAAAAGAAACTCAATGATATTTTGTAGACACCTGGTCTTATATTGCTTTGTTTAGGCACTTTCTTTTGTCTTAAAGGCCTTTTTCTTGTATATTTTGGTTTCTGATTTTGTGGTTTTATGGGTTTTGTTTGTGTGATGACATGCGTATGTCTGCATCTGTGTATAGGTGTTTCTTGTGTTTTTTTTTCTTTTTTAAAAATGTGTATGGTTTTGTTTGTTTGCTTTCTAAGAAGAGAGAGATAGAAAAGACATGGAGTTTGGTAGGTGGTGAGGTGAGAAAGTATTTCGGAGGAGTTGGGAAGAAGGAACTGTGATTAGAATATACTGTATGAAAAAAATTAATAAGAAAATCTGTATTCCACAGAACTGAAAAACCTAAAAAAATGGATGAATTTCTTGATATATATAAGCTATCAAATTTAAATCCAGATTAGATGAGCAATATAAACAGACGCATAACATCTAGTGAAATTTAAGCAGTAAATAAAAAATTTTCCAGAAAACATAGCCCAGGGTCAGATGAATTCAGTGCAGAATTCTACCAGACCTTCAAAGAGTAACAAGTATCAATACATCTCAAATTACTCAGCAAAATAGAAACTGAAGGAACATTTCCTAATTTTCATTGCAAATCTACTGATCCCTTTCAAAAAAAGAAAATTATAGACCAATAGTCTTTATGAATAGAGATGCAAAATTTCTCAGCAAACACTTGGAAACTAAATATAACAACATCTCAAAAAGATTATTCATATGATCAAATTGGTTTTATCCCAGATAGCCATGAATGGTTCAACAAAGGCAAATCAATAAATCTAATCTACCATATAAACAAAATGATGAATGTATGAATCCATCATTGAAGACAAAATCACAGGATCAACTCATGAGACACAGAAAATGCCGTTGACAAAATCCAACACCTCATCATGAAATAAGTCCTGGAGACTAAGGATATATTTCAGCATAATAAAGACGATTTACAGCAAGCCCACAGCCAACATCAACCCAAATGAAGAGAAATTCAAAGTGTTTTCACTAAAACCGGGAACAAGATAAGGATCTTCATACATATTCAATATTGTACCTGAAGCCTTAGCTAGAGCAGTAAGATGATTGAAGTAGATCAGGAATACAAAAATGAAAAAAGTCAACATGTCTTTATTTGTGTACAATATGACTTCATTTATCAAAGATTCCATTATGAAACTTCTACAATTAATATATACTCTCAGTAAAGTAGAAGGATACAAAATTATCAGATGAAAATCAGTTGCTGGTAGGGCAGTGGTGGCACATGCCTTTAATCCCAGCACTCGGGAGGCAGAGACAGGCAGATCTCTGTGAGTTCGAGGCCAGCCTGGTCTACAGAGTGAGATCCAGGACAGGCCCCAAAACTACACAGAAAAACTCTGTCTCGAAAAACCAAAAAAAAAAAAAAAAAAAAAAAAAACAATGTAAAAGAAAATCAGTTGTTGTCCTATATGTAAATGACAAAGAAACTGAGAAAGAGGTCAGGGAAATGGCACCATTTACAGCAGCCTCAAAAAATTGGGAAAACTTTAACCAAATGAAGACTTGCTTAATAAAGAAATTGACAAAGCCATCATAAGATAGAAAGTTTTTCTGTTCTCATAGATCAGAGGACCTACATAACTCCATGTTCTGTGACTTAAGTACATGGTGGCTTCAGCAGTAGAGTCTTCTATTGAGTTCTAGAAGGTAACCAAGAGCATTAGCAATAGCCTGTAATGTTTGGGAGTCTATGGGACTTTACTATCCAGCACCTCCAAAAGAAGTAACCCATTCATGGCACTCTGCTTTTTCTTTGTTAGCTTATAATGTCTAGTAGGACCATTTTCATCCCATTATAGGGTAACTCCATTTCAGATTCATATATATATGAATATGTATATATGTATATATGAATATGTATATTATATATATATATATATATATATATATAAAGAAGACAAAAGAGATGAGTGAAATAAGTTTATCCAAGATATTAAAATAGAATTTCAATGGGATTTCCTTTCTTGTTTTTGCTGTATTGTACTGGCCTATAATTTTTGTAAGTGCTGATTAAAATTGATGATAGGGGCCAGTGAGATGGCTGAATGGGTGAAGCACTTAGCCATCTAAGTGTGACCACCCAAATGTGGTCCTTGAACCTACATAAAGGAGGATGGACAAAACTGGTTTCTCAAAGTTGTTCTCTGATTTCCATACATAAGCTATGGCATGTGCACACTCACACAGTACCCAAGAACAATAGAGATGAATATATTTTTAAAGAAGAGGAGATGACAACCCACCATCTCAGTCTCATTCCTGATTGTGAGGATGGAAGCTTCCAGGATTTTGCCATTCAGAGTGATCCTAACTGTCAGTTCTTATGTTTGCCTTTTATCACACTAGAGACACCATTCTTACTCCTGTTCTTGATTCATTTGACTTTGCTGTGCACTTATGCTTTTTCATCCTTTTTCTCATCCTTGGGTTTTGTTGAGTTGCCTGTGTCTCTGAGTACATACACTATGCAATCCACATTTCTTTTACCATTATTTATTCACTGTTCTGTTCTGCATAATACATTTTCCCATTTGTTTTTCTATGTCTCCTTTTAGGACTACAATTTAGTTTATTTATCCTTTATTTATTTATGTTTGAAATCATCCCACAGTTCACTGATTTTCTATTTTAAATTATTTTCCCTCAATAAGTTTAATTTTAGTTTCCATTTCTAGTATTTTCTGTTGTACTGCATTATCTTCCAGTATTTCTATCCTATGCATCTTTACTGCAGAAGATGTAGTCATGAGTTCTAGAAGTTTAATTAGAATCTTTAATATATATGAGAAGAGATAAAGATATACATTCCACATTTCTCCTTAGGGTTTGGCTCATATGAAAAACAGTTTTAGAAACTGCTTTAATGTCACTGAGTGATGACGGCATCTGTCTCAGTTCCGTCTTGGTTTCAGTTAGAGACTTCTTTAGAAATTGTGTTCTTATTTCCTTTTTCTTTGCATGCCTATGACTCTTCACTTGGCTGCTAGGCAGTGATAAGGGGCAAGAGTTTCTTATAGGATGGGTGGTAGTGTTTTTATGTCTATACATATTCTTGATTTGCTATCTAGGATGCAATGAAATTGTTCTAACTGGATATCACACAACATGCTGAAACCAACTGTCCCCAACTACTGATGCAGTATTCACCTGAGGAATGTACCCTAAAATTGGTTTGGCTGGCGGGAGCATTCACTTATCCAGGCTTTTGGGAACACCAGATACTCTTCTTTCTACTTCTTTCAAGTGGTTCACTGTCATTGCTCACATGCCTACACTTCTGTAGTGGCCAGGGGAATCTACTATAGACTCATGGAGTTCTTTCCTTTGGTAGCTCTCTACTCTTCATTTTTCTGCTCCATGAACAATTCTGGTTGCCCTGAACTCCAAGGCTCACAGGAACTTTCTCTCATTCAGGGAGAAACACAAATGCTGCAGTCTAAATTCTTTCCTGGGACAGTAGGTCAAAGTCTTGTAAGGTTCATCTCCCTCTGCATGGCTCTCACTTCCTTTCAGGATTATGAAATTATTTCATACATCTGTCTGTTGGTGTGTGCTGTTGTCTCAGGTAGAAGGGGCTACCTGATTTTTATTACTCTTATCTTGAATGGAACAGTAAGTTTCTTCTAATTGAATTTTAGCTAAGGATTCTATTTAATCTCTTTAAATAGTTACTCCTGTGTAACAAATTTCTGATGCCTAAATTAATAAAGATATTTACTACCTAGTGAAGATAATAAAGGTAAGATACTTTAATTAGTCCTTTTTACTTAAATGCTACATTATTCTCACATACGTACAATATTGTTTTATTCTCCCACCAATGTAGTTATTACTATTATTTATTTATACAATGTTGGTTTATATTTACCCAACAGCTTAACATTTATTTCTATGTCCAGTTTGAAAATGTTTTAGTCAGTTTGAAATTTATGGACACAACATATTACTTAAGATAGAATACATGTCAATGAATGCAATCATCTTCCTTCTTCACAGAATGCACTTATGGCCAAATGTATGTTACAAATCAAGAACAATAATATGTTAACAACAAAACTACAATAGCTAATGAAATATAATGATAATAAAAATTTTCTGTAATAAAGGTTTGCACCTTGGGGCCATTTTAAATGAAATAGAGATGACTCAATAAAGGAATACTTCTTGCAGTGCCCTGACAAACAATCTGATCAGAGAGACTGCTCCAAAATTACTACTGCACCTGTAGCATACATGATGTCCATACACTGGAGCAAGGAAGGATTTATGTCCCTGGAAGGACAGACTGGGATCACAACACTATCTCCAGACAACACTCAATTTAAAATTTATGATTGTTTTTTAAATTTTATGTTTGATATTTTTGACAGTTTACCAAGAATACTCAAAACACAGACAATGAAACTTCAGATGACAGTGAAGGGGTTATTTTACTTCAGTATATTATTATCATTATTAATTTTACCATACTATGGAAGTAACACAGGACCTTACACATGTCCAGCTTTACCGTTGAGTTGCATCCTCGGCAAATAAACATGGCTTGGGAGACGACTCACTGTATAAAGCTCTTGAGAGATACTGCCTTTATGCACAAGGTGGAGAGAGTAGGAAGATATTCTGTGCCAACCCTCAGCCTCTACATGCACAGTCACACATGTATACGCCCCCCAACACATGAAAAAGTAAGGTGGATTTTTAACTTGGGTTGCCCCCCTCAAAAAAAAAAAAAGAGCTGAAAGAGGGTGAAAAATTAGAAGAATGGAGCAAATTAAAGGAAAAAATGGGAACTATATAGAATATCCCAAGACTGTATTAGCTGGAATAGTTAGCTTCAAAATAGAAGTGAGAGGAAGAGGACATGGAAATATAATTTGGATAAAGTATGTGGTCAAAAAGGTTGAAGGTTATTTTACCTAATGGAAACTATTTTTTTACTTAATGTATTTCCCACATACTACATAAAAGCTATTAGAAGTAGCTGGTATATTGGCAAAAGGATAAGGAAATAAATCCTGAATAATTTAATTGGAACAGCTGCAGTCAAATTTATAGCTATAAATAGCTAACTAAATTATTTAAGAAAATAAAAAGAAAAGTTTGTGGGGGATGAGTCCATATGATTCAAAAAGAAAATACTCTTGTATATTTTCATTTGGCTCACATTTCAGAGGTAGAGAACCTTGGTCTTCTGTCACATTGTAATAACCAGGACCACAGTTTGATCAGAGGTGTTTTTATAGATGTGATTTGGTATATTAGACAAAAATTCCTAGTCTTTTTTTTTTTTTTTTTGTTTTTCGACACAGGGTTTCTCTGTGTAGCTTTGCGCCTTTCCTGGAACTAACCCTGTAGCCCAGGCTGGCCTCGAACTCGCAGAGATCCTCCTGGCTCTGCCTCCCGAGTGCTGGGATTAAAGGCGTGCGCCACCACCGCCCGGCTAGTCTTCTTAAACTAGAGTGAAGCATCCTCATTTCTCCAAGTACAGTTAAGATAGAATGTGACTGGTTTTTCTACCTTGGAACCCTGGGGATGCAATGCTGAGTTTCATTCTATAGGAAATTTTAGTGCATGATACTATGTTTGCTGTCAAGATGTAGAATTATGTCAAGTGAGATGAATTCCTGCATGGATCAGAACACTTTTACAAGTAGAATTTGCCACAGACTTCATTAAGATTTCAGACAAACGTTAAGTTTAAACCATCTTGACATTTAAAATTCATATAATATTTGTTGCTGTGGGATGTTCTGTATGGCAAATGCGTTAATAAATAAAACACTGATTGGCCAATAGCCAGACAGGAAGTATAGGTGGGACTAACAGAGAGGAGAATGGAAGGAACAGGAAGGGAAGGGAGAGACTGCCTGGAGCTGCCACCAAGACAAGGAAGATGTAAGGTACCAGTAAGCCACGAGCCACGTGGCAAAGTATAGATTAACAGAAATGGGCTGAATATAAGAGTAAGAGCTAGACAATGATAGGCCTGAGCTAATGGCCAAGCAGTTTAAATAATATAAGTGTCTGTATGTTTATTTTATAAGTGGGCTAAGGGACTGCCGGGACTTGGCGGGACACAGAGGGAAAACTCTCCAGCTACAATTTGTTACCTGATAACCAACACAAATGGACATCCTTGACTCATTAACAAGAAGGTATAGATTTTGTGAAGAATTTTTACACCCAGCTTTTCAAAATTGATTGCTATAGAAATAAAGTCAACAGCACTGAATATGCAATTACTGATTCATTGAAAGTCAGGGGCCCAAAACAAATATAATAATAGATGAGCTATAGACCAAGTAAGAATTAAATTTTAAGTGGAACATGTCCTTTCCAAATGAAACACTTCGCATAGGAAAACTGTGTCCTGGTCACTGTTCTATTGGTGTGAAGAGACACCATGACCAAGGCAGCTCTTATAAAGGAGAGCATTTAACTGGGGGCTTGCTTACAGTTTCAGGGACATAGTCCATTATCATCAGGGCAGGAAGCAAGGTGACAGGGAGCATAGTAGCAGGCAGGCATGGTGCTGGAGAAATAGCTAAGAACTATGTTCTTATCTACAGGCCGAGAGAGAGGCACTGAGCCTGGTATAGACTTTTAAACTCTAAAAGCCCACCTTCAGTGACACACTTCCTCCAAAAAGGCCACTCATCCTAATCCTTTCAAATAGTGGTACACCTCGGTGAATAAGCATTCAAACACATGCGCCTATTGTAATCATACTTATTCAAGCTACCATATTCCACTCCCTGTCCCCTATATGCCTATAGCCATATCATAAAGAAAAATTCATTTAGTCCATCATCAAAATTTCCCATAGCCAAGCTGGGCAATGGTGGCACACGCCTTTAATCCCAACACTCTGGAGACAGAAGCAGGCGGATCTCTGTGAGTTTGAGGCCAGCCTGGTCTACAGAGCGAGTTCCAGGATAGGCTCCAAAAGCAACACAGAGAAAACTTGTCTTGAAAAACCAAAAAAAAAAAAAAAAAGTTCCCATAGTCTTTCAGACTCAAAACTGTTTAAAATTCCAAAGTCCAAGTCTCTTCTGAGACTCAGGAACTCTCTTAATTGTAATCCTCTGTAAAATTAAAATTAAAAAGTAGATCACATGCTTCTAACATACAATGGCACAGAACATGCATTGTGATTCCAAAAGGGAAGAAAGAAAGCATAGTGAGGAAATTCTGGACCAAGGCAAGACCAAAACTTAGCAGAGAAAACTCCAAATTCTGCATCTCTATGTTTGATGTCAAAGGACTCCAGATATCCAACTCCTTTCAGCTTTGTTGGTTGCTACACACGTCCCTCTTGGGTTGATTCCATTTATAAATGGCTTTATTGCTTAATCCTCAATTAGGTCTGGTTGTTGTGTGTGTGGTATTAACGTAAACTGACAGAAAGAAGCACCAGGTGTATTCAATTAAAAGAGTTTTAAAGAGAAAGATCATGTTTTACAACTAAGTTGCATTTTCAAAACTATATTTAGCAGGTCTAATGCAATGTCATGGTTGCAGTAAATAAAAGTCAAGATGACTGAAAGCAGATGTGTCTCACAGGTTAATGTTCCTGCTGCCTGATTTCCATCACCTCCTCTGAAACCACTCAGTTTCACACATAGACCTTCCCAGAACCTTGGCAGGTTCCTGTAGTTACTCTTCTCTATGCAACAGAAAATTTGCTTTATTTGAAAACTTCAGTTTGTAATTTTATTAGTACCAATCAAGCTGAACATCAGAAGTAACAAGGCACCAGACCAATTATCTCTACCATTATTTCTGGATTTACTGAAGTAAGACACAAATCAGAGAAACTTAAACAGAGAACTTGGGAGAACTGTGAAGTCTACTTGTGAATGTGCTGCCTCTTCATTATTTACTTGCTGGTTCTTGGCATATAAGATGAACCCATAGGAAGTGTCCCGAATATCATGCATCAGACTTGTGTGGAATCATTATGCAATGAAACTATTTTTAGACTTTCTAAAGTTATGAGAAATTAATGAAGCTTAAATTTGAAAACCCAGGCATAAAGGAAAAAGGAGGTACATTTAGTTTGGCATACTACACTTCTATGTATAAGGAGCCAACTCTGATCCAATTAGTCCTTGCTGGTATTTTTTGAAAGAATATTTATCCAAATGCAGTAGTATACAAGTTACAGTCTTAACATTTCTTGAGACATTTTACCTATTATATAAATGTCAAAATTGAATTATTTCTAGAAAAATATTTATATGAAACTGCTAGAACTTCATGGAGTTATTTTCTCTCAATATTCCAACTAGGTCATAGACCCAGAGCTCTACTCACAGTGTTTATTGTAGACTAAATATTTATGTATTCTCCCATTCATATTTTAAATATATGTCCCAATGTGATAGATGGCATTAGGAGGTGGGGGTCTCTGGGAGGTAAATCAGATTAAAAGAAACCCATAGGAGCTCCCTTGTCATGTGATAAATGTAAATATATAGTAAGAGGATAGATGCCAAGGAATCAGGGAATAGGCTCTCACCAAAGACCAATCCTCAGGTCCCTCAGTCTCAGAGTTAGCAGGCTCTGCATGTGGGATATGTGAGTTTCTACTTGGGTATTTCATGTAGAACTCCAGATGACTAAGAAGGTATGTGTGTGTATATAACACAAGAAACCAATAATAGAGGTCCTCAGACTACATTTTAATGCATGTAATAAAATGAATCTGCAAAGGAGTTAACAATAATTCATTTATTTTCTGTTCACTAATGTCTTGCTTATTCCTTAAGAAAAACCTCAAACACTGTCACATCCCAAAAGTCTATTGTTTCTGTGTAGATATGTGCATGTTTTGTTTTTATCAGGATCTGTTTTGTTATTTACTAATTATTTCATGCACACACTATATCTCCTAATTAACTAGCAAACTGCTAAGCAGGGAGTAGGCACAATGTTTTATAGCTCCCTGACACCTAATTAAGATATTATAAATTCATGCCTTTCAATATTACATTCCCTTAGTGATCCAACATGTAGTGTAGCAAATACCAGATCAAATATAAAACACCACAATTATAACCTAGAAGTACTATAGGTATTGGCAAAGCAGAAATGGAATGACACATTCAATGTTGGAAGAAGCTAAGCCTTAGCTCAGATAATATCTGAGATCAGATCCTAGTAAAAGCAACAACATCCTTAATTTTGTGATGTGAAAAGAAGATCCCTCCCATGAAGAGGGGAACAGGATTAGTTCCACAACTGGCCAGATAGGCTAGAATAGAACTTCCTGACACCCAAAAGGAGGCCGACTATCTTGGTTTAATTGTAGGTGAAATAACACTTACCAAGCTGTCTCTTATAGAAGATTAAAGAAACTGGTAAGATTGCAGCCAAGGGACCTTGCACCAAGTCACTACTTGGAAGCAGGAAATGAAATCATGGCAGATTAAATTCAAAGAAGAAAAACAAACATAGTGGTTTTGAAATAAGTACAATCAAAAAGCCTGAAAAGATACATAAATTAATAGCCCCTCCAAAAAGGAACAAAATATTACAATCCAAAATCAATACTAAAGAAATAATAAAGGTGAAGGGTGTGCTTACACACACATACACACACACACACACACACTTCCATTCATGTTTTTTTTGACACAAGGTCTCATGTATCCCAAGCTTATCCCTAACGTACTATGTAGTGCAAGATGACCTTGGACTTCTGACACTCCTGCCTTTACCTCCTGAATGGTAAAGATTACAGGTACATTACTAATCTAGAAAAATAGAGAAAAGCAGAGTGGGAGAGAGAACAAAATCAAAACCCCTGTACAAAGATATGGTGGACCCAAGTCACAAAATACACATAGAATTTGTCACAGGGTATTCAAAATATCAAGTTCCCCTCATGTAGGGTGAAATTGAAAACAATCTACCTGTCGGCTGAGTTAAAAAAAGGTATACAAGTAAGCAAGACGACAAAAAAAGTTAAAGGATAGAACACTCCCATCATAGTTACGAAGAGTCTTAGGATACTACATCAGAAGTCAGGGCAAAGCCATGAGGGAAATAAGTTCCTTCAAATGAGATGACGATTCTCATGGGAGCAGAACAACATGGAAAGCAACTGACATACTTAACACTACAGTGAAATGCATAAAACAGACACAGAATGTGAAGGAAATTCACAAGTCCCTACAAACCATAGCTTTTGGTAAAACCTCGTATATTTCTATCAGAAACAGATATACAAAGCAGCTATGTAATAAGTAAATTAGATGGAAGTACTTAACAAAAATTAAGTGTTTTTCATTTATATTATGTATTTGGAAATAATGTACAGATAAATCTTAAAACTTCACATAGACCAAAAATAACTTTTAAACAATGCAAAGGATTGGGTCTGGGGAGATGGAACCAATCAGTTCATAAGATCTCATCTTAAAAAAATAAGATAAAGACCAATTTAGGAATATATCAATGTAATAAACCTCTTGCCTGTATATACATATGTGTACAGACACACACCCAAACATCTGTATACACGTAAGAAGAGATTAGATAAACACACACAAACTCAAATGATTAATATCTCACAGACCACCATTTTGTCTTTCCAACAGTGCTTAGCTCTCCACTGGGTACACTCTAACTACCCGGATGTTATTGAATAGCAGACAATTTGGTCCTAAAAGATACATTATATTCTAGATTTCAATTTTTACTGTTTTAGTTTTATGTGCAAGCAGCTCAAAAACTCCCTTTCAACTCACAGAAGTCCTATGGGGTAAATAGAAGAAAACAAATTGGAGAAAACTCAACAAAACTAAGCAACCTTTTACAATATTTAAAAAAAGAACTATATGCTGTTATTATTTTTCCAGTTGTACTGAAACTGCAGGAAGCAGCTAAAAGTAATAAACCCAAAATAACTGTCTGAAAATTGTAATTCACTTAAGGCATTGATGTTATTAATTATTAATATTAATTTTAGTTTAATATTTTGTGGGGGGCCATTCTCAGGTTCCTCGTGGCTTTACCCAGCAGATCCACATAGAGGATGATTAGGACCACGGGCCTGAGTGCAGGTGTCTGAGATGGTCTGCACTTGGCTGTGCTGGGGGAGGAGGTAATTTGCTCCACCCCTTGGCGTCTCTATAAAAACCCTGGGGCAGAGACAGTCGGGGCCGTTGGAATAGGTTCCAGGCCCTCTCGAGGCTATCCTTTATTTTCTATCTGTTTATCTCCGCAATAAATCCTTCTATCTAATATTTCCTGCTGTTCACACTCAAGAAAACTCTGGGAAGCTGTGGGGGTGGTGGGAAAACGCCCCACAGAATGGCGCCTGAACAGGGACTAAAGAAAAAAGAAAAAAGGGACTAAAGAAAAAAAAGGGGACTAAAAAAAGAAAAAAGGGGACTAAAGAAAAAAGGAAAAAGAAAAAGGGGGGACTAAGACAAATGAACAAGGACTAAAGACAAAGTAATAGGGACCAAAGATAAAGGAAAATAATAGTTTAATTACAGAGTTTTTGGCGAAAGTATGGGTCAGCCCTGCCAGTGGAAAGGCATGCCAGTGTTATGGAAAATATATATTCTATATATATATTGAGGGGCAGGGGTTTTATCCTCGAGAGAAAAGGAAGCGGACTGGAAGGATGTCCGATGCTGCAGCGTAATTCTCTTCTGTCAAAATTTTCTATCTTCTATCCCTTTCTCAATTTCTATCTGTGAAAAATAAGTATAAGGTATAGGGTAGTAATATAGTGTAGGAAAAATTTAGAAGTGTAAGATTGTGTAGAAAAAATAAGGCAACTAGACAAAAACTCTACAATTTTCGAACTTTGGGGGCTTTGAATGCAAACTGGGGGAAAAAATCTTTCTTTGGGCTTTACGGGTAGTAAAAAAGCTCTTCTCTGAGCTGATGGGGAAGAAAGTTTCCTATGGAAGCTTTTGACCTGGGGACAGCTGAAATGCTAAGTCCAAGCGGCAGGAGAAAGTGATTTCTCCCTGAGGCAATAATGCGGGTGTAAAAAGCCAAAAAGTTTAAATTGGGAAGTTTTGGGAAAAGTTGGTCTTTCTCCTGGGGAAAAAATCTTTCTCTTAAACTATAAAGCTTTTCTTGGAAAATTTGGGGGGAAAAATATCTCTAAAAAGCTTTACTCTTTCTCAAAAGCTCTCAAAACTAAGGCCTTTAACTTTCTCAGAAGGACAAAAATTAGAATCACCTGAAGATATTAGTATGGGGACCACCTGTGATTAGCTCTAAGGGAAAACAAATTTAAGACAGCAAAACCTAAGTTCTCTTTCAAGCTTTAAAAATCCTCCCTGCAATGCAGGAGGCAGGGACAAGTTTCTAAAAACCTCTAAGCTCTGTCTCTTCAAGCTAGTAAAAAACAGTGGGTCAGAGTACCCTGAGGGAAACGCTTGGGAGAGTGTGGGTAAAGAGCTACAGAGAGCCCAAAAGGGCACAAAACTTTACCTGAGAAAAGCAAAAAAGCCAAGCTTTTCAGTTACAGCCCAGCTGAGGCATCAAGGGTTTTGTTTGAGCGTTTTAGAATGAAAAGGTGCTCCTAATCTTCCTAATGCAAAGATCCCCTGAAGCAATGCAAACTGTTAGCATTGTATCCTCTCTTCTGACCAAAAACCCAGGGGCGACTGGCCAGCGTCTCTGAGTTGGAGTGCATTTCAGGGATACTAGGGTTCCTGCAGTTGCAAACTTCCTGGAGCACAAAGCTGAGGCAGGAAGGTGCAGGACCCAGGGGAAAACTGCTAATAAACAAAGCTAAAGCCAGTGGGAACAGCAAGACAGTTGCCTGCTTTCCTACAAGTCCTGGTTGATAGGTCCACAGCTGCAAAAAAGAAATCTGAGAAAAGCTTTCCTATCAGAGTAAGGACCTTTCTGGGAAAACAGTAAAGCTGACCTGTGTCTGAAGCACTTGTGCTGCTGAGTCAGATCGCTGTCTGGGGAAAGAGCCCAGCCAGGGCAGAACAGAACTATCCAGAAGTAAAGCTTTCTTTTCCATCAGAGAAAGCACCTCTTTGAGAAAAGCTTTGTTTAAACTGACTCCCAGTGAGAGGGAGTGTAGCCCTGAGGGGTGATTGCCTCTGGCATAAGCTCTGTCCTTGTTGACCCAGACAAGCAAACGCAACCCACTGGGGGACTGGACCAGGTGAAGGCCTGATAAGGCAAAACACCTGTCCTAATGGGAGTTTAGAAATGGCAAAAACCTCCCTTGGTAGATTTTCAGTCTGTATGCAAACCACACAGACCCTGAAAACAGAAACGGACAAAAAAGCCCCTATCTTCAGTAGCAGGGAAAGCTGCCACTGTAGTGTCAGAAACTGTTTCTGGGGTAGAGGTGATAAACTGAGACCAAACTGGGAACAGTATGGGATAAAGACTCTGAAGAAACAGAGGGGATAGATTCCTCCCCAGAAAATGCATGACCTGACAAAGCTGCTAGAGTTTGAGGCAGATTCAGGGGGAGAAAAAAAGCCCCTACCTCCAAAGGCAGCTAGCAGATGTACAGAGCCGCAGACAGATACCTGAAGCTCTGCATTTGGGGGGGGGGGGGAACAAGCAAAATGAGAATAAAATCAGTAGGAGAAAATCTCTCCGAAGGAGCTATGGAAAAGCTGTTGTAAATGATCTTGTATTTCACTGACTGGTTAAGGCAAGCACAAGCCCCGAGAAAAGTTGCTATCAGAAATTGCCCACCTCAATGCGCGCTAAGGAGGCAGGTGCAGTTCTGATTTGGGGGCCAGTGTCAAATGAAGGAAAAACACCTGTTAAAGCCAGCTGAGGAGAAAATAGAAATCTCCCAATGTCCCATAGTTGAAAATGTAAAATGCTTGTTCAAATCTCCCGTTGCAAAAGCAAAAAACTTTGTTCAAACCTCCCGGGCAAGAATTTGTAAGCAAGTCTGGTAAAAGAACTAGTTGACTCTCAGACACAAAAAGAACTATGGGAAATGACTGATATGGGAAATGAGATAAGGGACTGATATAAGGGACTGATATTATGGACTGATATAAGGGAAATGCATTCTGGGAAAGGTAGTTTTTCCACTAAAGATGGCGACATTGCCCTGAAACACTTTTGTCAGCTTGAAAATACATTCATGGTAAACTTAAAATACAGCCTTTAAAAGAATAAGGAGGAAAATCGTCTAAGAGTTTAAGTGTCAGTTCCAATGAAAAATTTTAAAGAATACGGAACTAGGTGCTTTGGGGCTCCATTGGTAAAATGCCTTATTTACCCTAATAGCTGTGCAGTTTTAACGGTAGTTGGATGACAAAAAGCTACCTTTAAGAGCAAACAAGCCACTTTAAAATCCTTAAGAAAGCAAGAGAAAGCAGTTTATACACTGAACGCTGCCTTAGATATGAAGAAACTTAAGTGAAATTAAAAATCCTTTGCCTTGAACAAACTGCCTGCAATGAGTAATTCCTTTGCAAATCTAATAAGGATACAAGGAAACAGGCATTCAAAAAAGAAATGACTGCTTTATAGATGGAAAACAAACTTCAGAAAATCTAGTTGTCTTACAAAAGAGTTGCTTCACCTGAAAGTTCCTTATAAAAAAATCAATGCTAAATATTACAGCTGCTAATAACATCAGGAGTTAAAGCTAATGAAATGAAAATACTAAATCCTGAAAATGCTTTTTCTCAAAGTAAGCTAATGAAGGATATGTTCACAAAAGAACATCTATGTTCTTGACTCCTTTGAATAGTAAGTTTTGGTGAAACTATTTGAACTAACAACAATCAAGTCAAAATGTTTCAAAAATTCAAGACACTATTCCACAAAAGAAAGCTGCCATGCTTTGTGGGCCATATTAGAGCTCACTCACTCCAATCTTCCTGGTCCTTTAGCTGAGGGTAATGCAAAATGGAAAGATCCCTGCTTGAGATTATGGAAGGGTCCTGATCCTATTTTAATATGGGGTTGAGGACATAAGAGGAGAATGAAGCTCGGTGGTTACCAGAGCATCTGGTAAGGAGCGTGGAACTAAGAAAAGTCAGCTCCAATGACTTTTCTATAAAGGAACCAGAATGAAAGTGCCTCGATTAGTGTTTCTGAGGTTTTATCACTGGTTAATGCAAATAGTGAGGAAATAGAGTTCGGAGCTGTGCCGCTTCTGGCTTTACTAGCTCCTTTAGAAAAATACTTTATATCACCTAATAGCTGTGCAGTATTTGGCGAAGAGCTTTACAGCAGCTAAATACGGTAATTTCACCCTCAGAGTGAAGTGAAGGTTTTCGGTAGAACAAACCAAAAGTACTGCTGTAATAGAAATGTTTGTCTGAATTGAAGCACTTAGGGGAGCTATTATGAATTTGGGTGAAGGGACAGCTTCTAGTTAAAAACCGTTTGCCGCTGGCAGTGCATCTCTGCCAGTTTCAGAATGGCTGAGAGAACTCAGCAACTTTGGGGTGTGGCTTTGTCCCGAGAAGGTTACAGTCCCCGAGCAACAACTATCACAATTCTATAACAACAACACTCACTAAATCCCGGTGTTTTATAGCAAAGCTGACTATAAACTTCTAAACTTTAGAAATGATGTACGTACTTCCTGTCTAGTTAAAAGAATCTAATAGAGATAGTGATAATAATTAAGAGTATGAAGTAGAAAAAGATGAAAATAAGATATGTGAGTTTGTAGAAATTATTCTCATGTTATATCTCTGTGTAAAGAAATCTTTGGGTGTATGCTAAATTAGATATCTGCTAATGATAGCCCTACATAAGTTTGTAAAATAGACCTATAGAGTTCCTTTAAGAATATAAGCTTGCAAGAAATATCTAAGGTAGTCTTAAGACATGTAGTAATAAGCTTGTAAGAAGTAAAGATACTAGTTGTAAATGTAAGTTTAAATAAGAAATAAGATGGAATGAATATAAGTATATAAGAAGTAATAATATATTTGCTAAAGTACTTCTATAGTTAAGGAGTCTAAATAAGTATATGTTAATACGTTATATGTGAGTTTGTAAAAAAGTGTAAATGTTGAATGCGAGTCTTAAATGCTTTGCAAGGCCAAAAATGTTATATGTGAGTTTGTAAAATGTAAATGTTAAGTGTGAGTCTATTCTTAATGTATATGGTGAAAGAACCTGAGATACAAAAGTTAGTGTCCTAGCAGACTGCAAAGCAGGCAGTCTGAGCGGTTTTCAAAAGTTCCAGAAGCCGCTAGGAATGGCCGATGCCAGAACCAGCACAACAAGGCATCCACAGCTGAGATCCATGGAAAATCAATGCAACATAGAAAAACCTGAGCTAACATCAAAAACAGTACAGTTTAGACTACTACTGTACCTAAGAAGGTCTCTGTGAGAACAAAAGTTGCAGAGACGCCTGTATGAACTAAAATTATTAACTGCAAAAAGTTTTGGTTGTAAAATGTCTCTTCATATTTGGAAGTGAAAGCCTGATACCAGAATTTACTTTTTTGAACTTTTTGAACTTAAAATGAGGTAAAACTACAGAAAGATTTTGGTTATGGATTTCTTCATATCTGGAAGGCTAGTGCCAGAATTTATCGTTTGAATTTTGGGACTTAAGAAATGAAATGCACAATAGAGATTTAATTGCAATGGAACAATTTCGAGTTTACTTATAATAATGACCTAGGAACTGTTTGCTGGAATTGGGTTAAAAATGGAACTGCTTAAATGAAGAAATTTATTTCTACCTAGAACCAAGATGCAGTTTTGTGTATGCATATATGCTTTATTAACTGGTGATTCATGAATTGTTTTGTGGAACTGTTTATGTAAAAATGGAATTATGGAACTGGTTTTGTGTTACAAATGGAACTGTTTAAATGGAAAAGTTTGGGTTTTTTCTAACTAGGTTTGGGACTTTGTTTAAAAAATTATAAAGAAA
>CABHPQ010152260.1:0-28306 GCA_902168405.1 Peromyscus aztecus | reverse complement strand
AAGACCTTTATCATGAAGGGGTGTTGGATTTTGTCAAATGCCTTTTCTGCATCTAGTGAGATGATCATGTGTTTTTTTTTCTTTCAGTTTGTTTATATGGTGTATTACATTGACGGACTTTCGTATGTTGAACCACCCTTGCATCCCTGGGATGAAGCCTACTTGATCATGGTGGATAATTGTTTTGATGTGTTCTTGGAGTCTGTTTGCCAGTATCTTATTGAGCATTTTTGCATCAATGTTCATGAGGGAGATCGGTTTGTAGTTCTCTTTCTTTGTTGTATCCTTGTTTGGTTTAGGAATCAGGGTAATTGTAGCCTCATAGAAGGAGTTTGGTAATGTTCCTTCTGTTTCTACTGTGTGGAACAATTTAGAGAGTATTGGTATTAACTCTTCTTTGAAGATCTGGTAGAATTGTGCGCTGAAACCATCTGGTCCTGGGCTTTTTTTGGTTGGGAGACTTTTAATGACTGTTTCTATTTCCTTAGGGGTTATTGGACTATTTAAATAGTTTATCTGGTCTTGATTTAACTTAGGTATGTGGTACCTATCCAGAAAATTATCCATTTCTTTTAGATTTTCCAGTTTTGTGGAATAGAGGTTTTTGAAGTATGACCTGATGATTGTCTGGATTTCCTCAATGTCTGTTCTTATGTCCCCCTTTTCATTTCTGATTTTGTTAATCTGGATGCTCTCTCTCTGTCTTTTAGTTAGTTTGCATAAGGGCTTGTCTATCCTGTTGATTTTCTCAAAGAACCAACTCTTTGTTTCATTGATTTTTTGTATTGTTCTCTTTTTTTCTATTTTATTGACTTCAGTTCTCACTTTGATGATTTCCTGGCATCTATTCTTCCTGGGAGACTTTGCTTCTTCTTGTTCTAGAGCTTTCAGGTGTGCTGTTAAGTCACTAGTGTGAGATTTCTCCACCTTCTTTATATGAGCATTTAGTGCTATGAATTTCCCTCTTAGCACTGCTTTCATTGTGTCCCATAGGTTTGGGTATGTGGTGTCTTCATTTTCGTTGATCTCTCGGAATTCTTTAATTTCTTTCTTTATTTCTTCCCTAACCCATTGGTGATTCAGTGAGTATTATTCAGTTTCCATGAGACTGTAGGTTTTCTGTAGTTTTTGTTGTTGTTGAAATCTAACTTTAGACCTTGGTGGTCTGATAGAACACAGGAGGCTATTCCAATTGTTTTGTATCTGTTGAGAATTGCTTTGTGGCCAAGTATGTGGTCGATTTTGGAGAAGGTTCCATGGGGTGCTGAGAAGGTATATTCTTTTTTGTTAGGATGGAATGTTCTGTAGATATCAATTAAGTCCATTTGAGTCATGACATCAGTTAAGTCCTTTATTTTTCTGTGAAGTTTCTATTTGGGAGATCTGTCCAGTGGTGAAAGTGGGGTGTTGAAGTCTCCCACTATTAATGTGTGGGGTTTTATATGTGGTTTAAGCTTTAGTAGTGTTTCTTTTACATATGTGGGTGCCCTTGTGTTTGGGGCATAAATGTTCAGAATTGAAACTTTCTCTTGGTGGATCTTTCCTGTGATGAATATGTAATGCCCTTCTTGATCTCTTTTGATTGATTTTAGTTTGAAGTCTATTTTGTTGGATATCAGGATGGCTACACCCGCTTGTTTCTTAAGACCGTTTGATTGGAAAATCTTTTCCCAGCCTTTTATTCTTAGGTAGTGTCTGTCTTTGTATTTGAGGTGTGCTTCTTGTATGCAACAGAAAGATGGGTCCTGCTTTCGTATCCATTCTGTAAGCCTGTGTCTTTTTATAGGCGAATTAAGTCCATTGATATTAAGAGATATTAATGACCAGTGATTGTTCATTCCTGTTATTTTTTGGTGGTAGTGTGTCTGTACTTCTTATCTTTGGGGTTTATTGCTGTGGGGTTATCTATTGTCTGTGTTTTCAAGGGTGTATCTGACTTCCTTGGGCTAGAATTTTCCTTCTAGTGCTTTCTGTAGGGCTGGTTTTGTGGATAAGTATTGTTTAAATATGACTTTGTCTTGGAATGTCTTGTTCACTCCAGCTATGATGATTGAAAATTTTGCTGGGTATATTAGTCTAGTCTGGCATCCATGGTCTCTTAGTGTCTGCATTACATCTGTCAATGTTCTTCTGGCTTTCAAAGTCTCCATTGAGAAATCGGGTGTTATTCTGATGGGTTTGCCTTTATAGGTCACTTGGCCTTTTTCCTTTGCTGCTCTTAATATTCTTTCTTTATTCTGTATGTTTAGTTGTTTAAATATTATGTGGTGAGGGGATTTTTTTGGGGGGTCTAGTCTGTTTGGTGTTCTATAGGCTTCTTGTATCTTCATTGGCATTTCCTTTAAGTTGGGAAAGTTTTCTTCTATGATCTTGTTGAATATATTTTCTGCGCCTTTAAGTTGGAATTCTTCTCCTTCTTCTATCCCTATTATTAGCAGGTTTGGTCTTTTCATGGTGTCCCAGATTTCTTGGACATTTTGGGTCATGACTTTGTTGGCTTTAGTGTTTTCTTTGGTTGATGAATCTATTTCTTCTACCGTATCTTCAACGCCAGAGATTCTCTCTTCCATCTCTTGCATTCTGTTGGTTATACTTGCATCTGAAGTTCCTGATCGTTTACTTAGTTTTTATATTTCCAGCATTCCCTCTGTTTGTGTCTTCTCCATTTTTTCTATTTCCCTTTGCAGGTCTTGGACCTGTTTCATTGCTTTTTCATGGCTTTCTTTCAGTGCTTTATTGTTTTCTTCCAGGACTTTATTGTTTTCTTCTACTTTAATTGTCCTTTCCTCTAGGTTTTTACAGCGTTCTTGTCATTTTTTTGTCTGTTCCTCTATATAAGCCTCTACCTTCTTCATGATGTTATTCATAAGTCTGTTTTCTTCTGCTTCTTCCAATTTTTGATGACCAGCTCTAGATGTTGGAGGAGGGCTAGGTTCTGGTGATGCTGTATTGCTCTTCATTTTGTTGTATGTACTTCTGCCTTGACATCTGCCCATCTCCTTGTGTTCGATCTTGGTCTTATCAGCGCACTTGGTGGAGAAAGAGCTGACAGATTTGGGAAGTCTCTCTCTTTTGTCCAGATGGGACTCTCTTGTCCAAATGGGAAGTGCGAGGCATGTTGGGAGCTCTTGTCCAGATGGGAAGGCCGAAGCAGGATGGGAGCTATTGTCCACATGGGAAGTCCGAGGCAAGATGGCAGCTCTTGTCCAGAAAAGAAGTCTCTTGTCCAGAAGGGAAGTCAGGGGCAGGATGGGAGCTTTGTCCAGAAGGGAAGTCCGGGGCAGGATGGGAGCTGGGGGCCGGTCTCTAAGTCTCAGGAAGTGGCGGGGGTCTCTGGGGTTGATGGACTTGGGGGCAGGGCTTGGAGACTGCAGGGTATCTTGGGGAAGGGGGGCCTTCCCGGTAGGGGTGGGGGTAGAAGGGACTCTGCCCACTGGCCAGAACTTGGGGCCAAGGTGGGCAGGTCTTTCCTGGGGTGGCTGGTGCCCAGGGATGGGATCTAGGGTGAGGGCGGGCACTCACCTTTGTCCAGAAGGGAAGTCCGTCTGGGGCAGGATGGGAGCTGGGGCCCGGTCTCTAAGTCTCAGGAAGTGGCGGGGGTCTCCGGGGATGATGGACTTGGGGACAGGGCTTGGAGACTGCAGGGGATCTTGGGGAAGGGGGGCCTTCCCGGTAGGGGTGGGAGTAGAAGGGAGCCTGCCCGCTGGCCAGAACTTGGGGCCAAGGTGGACAGGTCTTCCCAGGGGTGGCTGGTGCCCAGGGTCGGGATCTAGGGTGAGGGCAGGCCTTTCCTGATAAATTCTTGATTTCTTCTTCTCGAAGTCTTTCTTTATATTCATCTCAATCTCCCTTTTTCAATCTCCCCCTTTCAATGTCCTCAATATTCTTCTTGTTCTTCCTTTCTTGAACTCCCCTTCTCAATGTCCTTCCCAATATCCCCTTCTTGATGTCCTTCCTGATTAATTCTCAATCTCTTATTCTCGATGTCCTTCTCAATATACTTCCCATTTTGCCCTTCTCGATCTCCACTTCTCTATGTTCTTTTCGACAATCTTTTCTTTCTCCCCTTTTCAATTTTTCCTTCTTGATGACCTTCCCATTGAATTCTCGATGTCTTCTTTTCAGTGTCCTTCTAGATGTTATTATGGTTCTCCCCTTCTCGATCTCCCATTCTTGATGTCCTTCCCAATGTACCCTTCTCAATGTACTTCCCAATGAATTTGCCTACTCTTCTTTTATATGTCCTCAATATTCTTCTCGTTCTTCCCTTCTCAGTTTCCCCTTCTTGATGTACTCCTCCATATTTTTTGTTCACCCCTTCTCAATCTCCCCTTCTAGATATCCTTCCTTTTCTCCCCTTCTTGATGTCCTTTCCAATAAAATCTCGATCTCTTCCTTTTGAAGTCATTCTCGATATTATTTTCATTCTCCCCTTCCCAATCTCCCTTTCTTGATGTGCTTCCTGGTACCAATCTTGATATTCTTCTCAATGAATTCCTGATCTCTTCTTCTCAAAGCCTTCTTGATATTCTTCTCAGTCTCACCTTCTCAATCTCCCAATCTCTATGACCTTCCTGATCTTTCCTTCTCGATGTCCTTCTCAATGAACTATCAATCACTTCTTTTTGATGTCCTTCTCAATGTTCTTCTTGTTCAATCCTTCTCAATCTCCCCTTCTCCATGTCCTTTCAATATTCTTCTCATTCTACACTTATCGATCTCCCCTTCCCACTGTCCTTCCTTATCTATCCTCCTTGATCTATCTTCAATTTCCTTTCTCATGATTTCTCAATCACTTTTTCTCAATGTTCTTCTCAACATTCTTCTCCATCTCCTCTTATTAATCTCCCATTCTCAACATCCATCCCAATCTCCCCTTCTCAATGTCCTTCCTGATGAATGTTCCAACTCTTCATCTCCTTGTCCTTCTTGATATTCTAGTTCTCCCCTTCTCAATCTCTTCTTCTTGATGTTTTTGTCAGTCTCCCATTGTAAATGACCTCCTGGATGAATTCTCCATCTCTTCTTCAGGATGTCCTTCTTGATATTTTTCTTGATCTCCCCTTCTCAATGTCCTTCCCGATTTCCACTTCTCAATTTCCTTACCAATCTCCCATTCTCCATATACTCCATGATGAATTCATGATCTCTCATTCTCAATGTACTTCTCGATATTATTCTCCTAATCCCCTTCTCAATCTCCCATTCTCAATTTCCTTCCCAAAGTCTCCTGTTCGGTGTCCTTTCCAATAAATTCTTGATCTATTTTTCTCAATGTCCTTCTCAATATTCTTTTCATTCTCCCCATTGATCTCCACTTCTCAAAATTCTTCCCGATCTTCTCTTCTTGATGTTCTTCTCATTGAATTCATGATCTCTAGTACTTAATGTCCTTCTCAATACACTTCTCATTCTCCACTGCACGATCCCCCATGCTCTATATCCATCTCGATATTTTTCAATTTCTCCCTGTCTCAATCTCTCATTCTTGATGAAATTATTGATGAATTCTTGAACTATTCTTCTGAATATCCTTCTTGATATTCTTCTTGTTCTCCCCTTCTTGATCTGTCTTTCTCAATGCCCTTACCAATGTCCCCTTCTAGATGTCCTTTCTGATGCATTCTCGATCACTTCCTCACAATGTCCATATCAATATTCTTCAAATTCTACCCTTCTCAATCTCCCCTTCTTGATGATCTTCCCAATTATATTTCTCGATGCCCTTCTCAATGAATTCTCAGTCACTTTTTCTTGGTGTCCTTCTCAATGTCCTTCTTGTTCAACCCTTCTCGATCTCCCATTCTCGAAGTCTTTCCAAATCTCCCCTTTTTGATATCCTTCCAGAAGAATTTTTGATCTCTACTTCTTGATGTCCTTCTTGATATTCTTCTCATTCTCCCTTTTTTAATCTCCCCTTCTTGTTGTACTTCCCAAACTTTCTTTCTCGATAACTTTCCAAATGAATCTCTTCTTTCCGGTGTGCATGTTGATATTCTTCTTATTCTATATTTGTCGATCTCCACTTCTCGATGTCCTTGCCAATCTATGATTCTGAACAAGCTTACTGTTCTGGCTGTATTGGAAATAGAGTAGAGTTGAAAAGCGCTCCTTTCTCAAAAGCAGAGGTAGTTTCATGTAAGAGAACTCAGTGTTGAATTCCCCTTCATACCTGGAGTTGAACCACATGCTGTCTCTTGTCCTACAAGTCAAAGTTCTTTTCTGGTAAGCAAAATCACTATTGGGCTCCCATTGAGATACACAGTGGAAATACCACTCGTGTCTGTTGCTAGCAAGTACAGTGCATTGATGGAAGAGAAGCTTCTGTTCTTATCAATTTCCTAAGCAGAGTTGAACTAGATATGGCCTGTGTGTGTAAATAGCACAGTTTTTATTTTCTGAGGAAGCTCACTGTTCTGGCTCTATTAGAAACACAGTAGGGTAGAAGAGTGCTCCTTTCACAAAAAAAGAGCGTGTTCCTTGTAAGGAAAATCAGTGTTGAATTCTGCATCATAAACGGAGTTTAATCACATGCTGTCTCTTGTTCTAGGAGCAACAGTTCATTTCTGGTAAGCAAAGTCACTATTGGGGTCCCATTGAGATACACAGTGGAAATACAACTCGTGTCTCTTACCAGCAAGTACAGTGCATTGGATGTAAGAGAAGCTTCTGTTCTTATCAGTTTCCTAAGCAGTGTTGAACTAGATATGGCCAATGTGTATAGATAGCACAGTTCTTATTTTCTGAGCAAGCTCACTGTTCTGGCTGTTTTGGAAACAGCGTAAAGAGGAAGACTGCTCCTTTCTCAAAAGCAGAGTGTGTTTCATGTAAGAGAACTCAGTTTTGAATGTCCCTTCATAAACGAGGTTTAATCACATGCTGTCTCTTGTCCTATGAGCCACAGTTCTTTTCTGGTAATCAAAGTCACTATTGGCGCCCCATTGAGATACACAGTGTAAATATCACTCGTGTCTGTTACCAGCAAGTACAGTGCACTGGATGTAAGAGGAGTTTCTGTTCTTATCCTTTTCCTAAGCAGTGTTGAACTAGGTATTGAAGTGTGTGTATAGCACAGTTCTTATTTTCTGAGCAAGCTCACTGTTTTGCCTGTATCAGAAACTCAGTAGGGTAGAAGAGTGCTCCTTTCTCAAAGGCAGATTGTGTTTCTTATAAAGGAAGTCAGTGTTGAATCCTCTTCATAAACGGAGTTTAATCACATGCTGTCTCTTGTCCGACAAGAAACAGTGCCTTTCTGGTAAGCATAGTCACTAATGAGTTCCCATTGAGATACACAGTGGAAATACCACTCGCGTCTTTTATCAGCATGTACAGTGCATTGGATATAAGATAAACTTCTGTTCTTATCAGTTTCCTAGCAGAGTTGAATGAGATATGGCCCATGTGTAGGAAGCACTGTTCTTTTGCTCTGAGCAAGCTCACTGTTCTGGCTGTTTTGAAACATAGTAGAGTTGAAGAGTGCTCCTTTTTCAAAAGCAGAGTGTTTCTTGTAAGGGAATTAAGTGTTGAATCCCCCTTCATACACGGAGTTGAACCACATGCTGCCTCTTGTCCCTCGAGCCAGAGTTCTTTTCTGGTAAGCAAAGTAAATATTGGGCTCCCATTGAGATACACAGTGGAAATAACACTCGTGTCTGTTACCTGCAAGTACAGTGCATTGGATGGAAGAGAATATTCTATTCTTATCAATTTCCTAAGCAGAGTTGAGCTAGATATGGTCCATGTGTGTAAATAGCACAGTTCCTGTTTTCTGAGGAAGCTCACTGTTCTGGCTCTATCGGAAACACAGTAGGGTAGAAGAGTGCTCTTTTCTCAAAAGCAGAGTGTGTTTCTTATCAAAGAACTCAGTTTTGATTTCTCTTCATAAACGGATTTTAATCTTGCTGTCTCTTCTCTTAAGAGCAACAGTTCATTTCTGGTAAGCAAAGTCATTAATGTGCTCCCCTTGAAATACACAGTGGAAATACCACTCGTGTCTGTTATCAGCAAGTACTGTGCATTGGATGTAGGAGAAACTTCTCTTCTTATCCGTTTGCTAAGTAGAGTTGAATGAGATATGGCCCGTGTGTGTAGGAAGCACAGTTATTTTCTGAGCAAGCTCACTGTTCTGGCTGCAAGGGAAACAGTATTGTAGAAGAATGCTCCTTTCTCAAAAGCAGAGTGTGTTTCACGTAAGAGAACTCAGTGTTGAAAGCCCCTTCATAAACGGAGTTTAATCACATACGGTCTTTTGTCCTACAAGCCACCGTTCTTTTCTGGTAAGTAAAGCTAGTATTGGGCTCCCATTGACATGCTCAGTGGAAATACAACTCGTGTCTGTTACCAGCAAGTACAGTGCACTGTATGTAAGAGAAGTTTCTATTCTTATCATTTTCCTAAACAGTGTTGAACTAGGTATGGATATGTGTGTATAGCACAGTTCTTATTTTCTGAGCAAGCTCACTGTTCTGGCTCTATCAGAAACACAGTAGGGTAGATGAGTGCTCCTTTCTCAAAAGAAGAGTGTGTTTCTTGTATGGGAACTCAGTGTTGAATCCCCCTTCATAATCGGAGTTGAATCTCATGGTGTCTCTTTCTTATGAGCAACAATTTTTTTCTGGTAAGCAAAGTCAATATTGTGCCCCCATTGAGGTGAGTTCTTGATCTCTCCTTCTTGATGTCCTTCTTGATATTCTTCTCATTCTCTCCATTTCAATATCCCCTTCTCGATGCCCTCTTTATAAAATTTTCTCAATGTCCTTCTTGATGAATTCTTGATCTCCACTTCTTGATGTCCTTTTTTATATGCTTCTCATTCTCCCCATCTTGATCTGCTTCTCGGTATCCTTCTTGATAGCCCCTTCTCAATGTCCTCAATGAATTTTCTATCTACTCTTCTCAATATCCTTCTCAACATTATTCTCTTTCTCACCTTCCCAGTCTTCCATTCTTGATGTCCTTCTTGATCTCACCTTCACTATGTCCTTCCCGATGAATTTTTGAATTCTTCTGGATGTCTGCCACAGGCATATGTGAAAGAATGGCAGAAGTCATAAAGCCAGCACAGCTGCTTGGTAATGGTCCATCAAAGCTGAGGCACATGATTGCTGCCATGCTAACTTTGGTTTTCATCTCCACCTCTTACATACTTGGGGTATTTTTAGTATTTGTTGAACTTGAGGATGTTGAGTTGATGAAAAATTCCTTATGAATCATTTACACCTTCTCCCATGAATGCTGCTTCTAAGCTTACCCAGGAAAGTCCTGAACATACTATCCCCTCTCACTTTGAGGGAGATATCCTTATCCACTTGAGGTCTTCCTTATGTCTTGGATGTTGTGACACATAAAGAAGCCAGATGTCTCTTTATGAGGCTGTGAGACATTCTTGAAACATCTGTCCCTGTACTTACACTGGAACAAGATATTCAAAACAAAGTAAAATTTAAAAGTTTAACATGATTCGGTGGGCTAGAGGAATTGTCTGCTCTTGAGATTACAAGGCTCTCCCCACTGTACACTCAGACAATTACATGGCCTATAACTCTGCCCTACATAGAGACATATTGAAAAACAAAGTATAGAGTGGTAAGATGATAAAAGTACGACATGGTAGGACTTTTCTTTCTTAGAAGTTAGCTCATGTAGAGCCATTATAATGTCATATGACTAAGAAACAACAGAATGCCAGGATTAGACATATAGACAAATTCTATAAGGATATAAATGTGAACACTGATTGTATTTTGCCAGAATTTGAATAATAACTACAGCAGTTTTAGCCTGAGGATTTTTCCTAGGCACTCTGGCCACTAAGAGTTAATAATACATTACTTGAGACATGGCAAAATGCCCAGGGTGGTTGAAGATTTTGTTTTGGTCTAGTTTCCTTTAAGCAACCAATACAACCAGCCTGAGCACAGGCTGCCATATGCCTCTAGATTCCCAAAAATTGGGTTATGAGGTTATTGAGTAAGAATGATTACTCTGTTTATTAATGATGTCAAAACTTGAGGGGAAATTATAATTCTGTTCTGTCATAGTTTATGAATGATGACTAAATGATGAATAAAAGGAAGTGAAACACATGTCCAAAAACAAAAATGATATGATCTATGTATTGGAACATCATGAATGTATCCCTTCTAACTAAATTCTGTATAAATAAAAAAACACTCTGGCTATTGGTCAGTCAGGCTGCAAGATTCTCCAACCACCATTGCCTGGCTCAATTACTTCTCCTGCCAACTCCTTACACACTCTGAGGGCCCATCCACCGCTGAGGATGGCTCCTGGCAGCAGTCTTTCTTGATATTCTTCTTGTTCTTCCCCTCTCAATCTCTGCTTCTCGATGTCCTGCCCATTCTCCCCTTCTCTATGTCCTTCCCAATGAATTCTTGATCTACCCTTCTCATTGTCCTTCCTGAGCTCCCAATCTCGATATCATTTCACATGAATTCTCCATCACTTCTTATGGATATTCTTCTTGTTTTCCCTTTCTCGATCTCCCCTTCTCGATGTATTTTCTGTTCTGCCCTTCTTGATGTCTTTCCCTATGATTTCTCGATCCCTTTCATCTCAATGTCTTTCTCAATTTTCTTCTCATGCTCCCCTTCTCGATCTCCCCTTCTTGATGTCCTTTCTGAACAATTCTCCATCTCTTCTTATTGATGCCATTCTCTATAATCTTCTTGTTTTCCCCTTCTTGAAATTCCCTTTTAGCTGTCACTCCCGATCTCCCCTTCACATTGTCGTAACCAGTGAATTCTCAATCTCTTCTTCTCAATGCCCTTCTTGATATTCTTCTCTTTCTCCTCTTCTCCTTCTCAATCTCTTTCTCAATGTACATCCAGATCTACCCTTCTTGATGGTTTTCTTGATGAATTCTCAATCTTTTTTTTTTTTGGATATCATTCTTGATATTCTTCTCATTCTCCACTTTTCTATCTCTCCTTCTTGAACTCCTTCTCAATATTCTTCCTGTTCTCCCCTACTAGATCTCCCATTCTCAATGTGCTTCTGATCTCCCCTTCTCTATGTCCTTCCTGAACTACACTTCTCAATGTCCTTCCAGATGTATTTTCGATCTGTTCTTCTCAATGTCCTTCTCGATATTCTCATTCTCCCATTCTTGATCTCCCCTTCTCGATGTCCTCCTCTCTCTAACCTTCTCAATATCCTTCCTGATTAATTCTCGATCTCCTCTTCTCAATGTCCTTTTCGATATTCTTCTTGTTCTTCTCTTCTCTAACTCCCCTTCTTGATGGCATTCCCATTCTCCTCTTTGCTATGTCCTTCCCGATGAATTTTTGAACTCCCCTTCTTGACGTCCTGCCTGGTCTCACATTCACAATTTCTTTCACGAAGAATTCTGCATCTCTTCTTCTCGATGTCCATGTCAATATTATTCTTGTTCTCTTCTTCTTGATCTCCCCTTCTCGATGTCCCTCCGTCTCCCCTTCTCTATATTCTTCCCGATGAATTCTTGATCTCTTCTTCTCTAAGTCCTTCTCAATATTCTTCTCATTTCCCCTTCTCAAAGTCCTCTCCTTGATGTCTTGCCCATTCTTACCTTCACGATGTCCTTACCATTGGATTCTCAATCTCTTCTTCTCGATGTCCTTCACAATAGTCATCTCATTCTCCCCTTCTCGACCTCCCCTTCTCAATTTCCTTCCAGATCTTTAATTCTCAATATTCTTCCCAATGAATTCCAATCTCTTCTTCTTGATGTCCTTCTTCATGTATGTCTCTTTCTCCTGTTCTCAAAATTCCCTTTTCCATGTCCTTCCTGATCTCCACTTCTCAATTATCTTCCCATTGAATTTTCGATCTCTTATTTTCGATGAGCTTCTCAATATTTTTCTTCTTGACCCTCCTTGATCTCCCTTTCTCGATGTCCTTCCCAATCTCCACTTCTCAATGTCCTTCCCGATGAATTCTCAATCTCTTCTTGTCCATGTCATTCTCAATATCCATCTCATTCTCCCCTTAATGATCTCCCCAACATGATTTCATTCCCAGTCTCCAATTCCCCTCTGTTCTTCCCGATGAATTCTCAATCTCTTCCTCTTGATGTTCTTCTTGATATTCTTCTCATTCTCCCCTTCTCAATCTCCCCTTCTTCATATCCTCCCCTCTCTATACTTCTCAATGTCCTTTATAATGAATTCTTGATCTCTTCTTCTTGATGTCCATCTTGATATTCTTTGGTTCTCCCTTCTCGATCTCCCCTTCTCAATGTCCCTTCACTCTCCTCTTCTCGATGTTTTATCCAATGAATTTTTGATTTCTTCTTCTCCATGTCATTCCCAATATTCTTCTTTTTCTCCCTTTGTCAAATTCCTCTTCTCTATATCCTCCCCCACCTCCATATAACGATGTCCTTCACCATGAATTCTAGATCTCTTCGCATTGTCCTTCTCGATATTCTTCTCCTTCTTCCCTTCTTGAACTCCCTTTCTCTATGTGCTTCCTGGTCTCCCCTTCTCCATGTCCTTCTTAATGAATTCTCCATTTCTTCTCAATGTCATTCTCAATATTCTTTTCATTCTCCCCTTCTCAATCTCCCCTTCTTGATGTCCTCCTTGTTCCCCCCTTCTTGACGTCATTCCTGATGAATCCTCAATCTATACTTCTCGATGTCCATCCCAATATTTTTCTCATTCTCTCCTTCTCAATCTCCCATTCTCGACATCCCTCCCTGTCTCCCCTTCTCTATGTCCTTCCCAAAGAATTTTAAATCTCTTCTTGATGGCCTTCTCTATATTCTTCTTGTTCTCCCCTTTTTGATCTCCTCTTCTCGATGTTCTCCCCGGTCTCCCCTTATTGATGCTGTTCCATATGAATACTCGATCTCTTCTTCTTGATGTCTGTCTTGATATTCTTCTTGTTATTTTCTTCTAGATCTCCACTTCTCAATGTACTTCCTGTTGAATTTTCTATATGTTCTCGATGTCCTTCTTGATATTCATCTTGGTCTTCCCTTCTCCATCTCCCTTCTTGATGTCCTTCCCTGACTCACCTCTCGATGTCTTTGCCAATGAATTCTCCAGCTCTTCCTCTTGATGTTCATCTCAATATTTTTCTCATTCTCTCCTAATTGAAATCCCCTTCTCAATGTCCTGACTGGTCACACCTTCACAATTTTCTTCCCAATAAATTCTCGAACACTTCCTTTCAATGTCTTCTTGATATTCTTTTTGTTCTCCCCTTCTCAATATCCCCTTCTTTATGTCATTCTTGATCTCCCCTTGTTGAATAGTCTTCCTGATTAATTCTCAATCTCTTCTTCTAGAAGTCCTTCTTCATATTCTTCTCGTTCTCTCCTTCTCAATCTCCTCTTCTTGATGTCTGCCCTGTTCCTCCCTTCTCCATGTCCTTTCTTATGAATTTTTAATCTATATGTCTCGATGTCCATCTCGATATTCTTCTCATTCTGTTCTTCTCAATCTCCCCTTCTTGATGTCCTATCTGGTATCACCTTCATACTGTCCCTCCCAATGAATTCTTGACCTGTTCTTCTCAATTGTCCTTCTTGATATTCTTCTCATTCTGTCCTTCTCGATCTCCCCTTCTTGATGTCGTTTTCATTTTCCCTTTTTGATGTCCTTCCAGATAAATTTTCGATCTCTTCTTCTCAATGTCCTTCTCGATATTCTCATTTTTTCTTTCTTGATCTCCCGTTCTCAGTGTCCTTCTCAATACTCCCTACTCAATGTCCCTCTTGATGAATTCTCAATCTCTTCTTCTCGATTCCCTTCTTAATATTCATCTTGAACTCCCCCTCTTGAACTCCCCTTTTCGTTGTCCTTCCTGATGTTTCCTGCTTGATGTTTTTCCCAATGAATTCATGAACTCTATTTCTTGATGTCCCTCTCCTTGTTCTTCTCTTTCTCACCATCTCCAAATCCCCTTTTTGATGTCCTTCCTGGTCTCCCCTTCTCGATGTGCTTCCCAATGAATTCTCAATCTCTTCTTCACGATGTTCTTCTTATTCTTCTCATACTCCCCTTCTTGATCTCCAGTTCTCGATGTCCTTCTCAATCTCCACTTCTCGATATTCTTCCTGATGAATTCTTGATCTCTTCTTCTAGATGTCCTTGATATTCTTCTCATTCTCCCCTTCTTGATCTCCCCTTCATGATGTGCTTCTCGATCTCCACTTATCGATGTCCTTTCTCATGAATTCTTGATCTCTTCTTCTCATTGTTCTTATTGATATTCTTCTCTTCTCCCCTTCTCAAACTACCATTCTTGATGTCCTCCCTGTCCCTCCCTTCTCGATGTCCTTCCCGAAGTATTTTAAGTCTCTTCTTCTAGATTTCATTATTGATATTCTTCTCATTTCTCCCCTTTTCGATCTCCTCTACTTGATGTTCTCCACAGTCCCCCCTTATCAATGTCCTTCAAATGAATACTTGATCTCTTCTTCTTGATGTCTGTCTCAATATTCTTCTTGTTATCTTCTTCTTGATCTCCACTTCTACATGTAATTCCTATTAATTCTCTATATCTTCTTCTCGATGTCCTTCTTGATATTCTTCTTGTTCTTCCATTCTTGATCTCCCCTCTCGATGTCCTCCCCTGACTCCCCTTCTCAATGTCTTAGCCGATGAATTCTCAATCTCTTCCTCTCACTGTTCCTCTCAATATTCTTCTCATTCTCTCCTTCTCAAACTCCCCTTCTCAATGTCCTGACTGGTCACACCTTCCCAATTTCCTTCCCAATGAATTCTCGAACACTTCTTCTCGATGTCTTCATGATATTCTTTTTGTTCTCCCCTTCTCAATTTCCCATCCTTGATGTCCTTCCCGATCTCCACTTTCATTTCCTTCCTGAGGAATTCTCGATCTCTTCTTCTCAATGTCCTTCTCCTTATTCTTGTCTTTCTCACCTTCTCAAAATCTCCTTTTCAATGTCCTTCCTGTTCTCCCCTTCTTGATGTGCTTCCCACTGAATTCTCTATCTCTTATTCAGGATGTCCTTTTTATTCTTGTCATTCTCCCCTTCTGGATCTCCCCTTCTTGATGTCTTTCTTGATCTCCCCTTCTCAATATTCTTCCTAATGAATTCTCGATCTCTTCTTCTTGATATCCTTCTCAAAATTCTTCTCGTTCTCTCCTTCCTGATCTCCCCTTCTCGATGTCCCTCCTTGTCTCCCCTTCTCAATGTCCTTCCTGATAAATTCTTTATCTCTTTTTCTCAATGTCCATCTCTGTAGTCTTCTCATTCTCTCCTTCTCGTTCTACCCTTCTCGGTTTCCTTCCCCAAGAATTCTAAATTTCTGCTTCTTGATATTCTTCTTGATATTGTCTCTTTCTCCCCTTCTCAAATACCCCTTTTCTATGTCCTCCCTGGTCTAACCCTCATGGTGTCCTTCTGATGAATTTTCGATCTCTTCTCGATATCCTTCTCAATATTTTTCTTGTTCTCCCCTTCTCTATCTCCCTTTTTTGATGTCCTTCCCTATCTCCCACTCTCAATATCCTTCCTGATGCATTCTCGATCTCTTCTCTATGTCTGTCTTGATATTCTTCTTGTCTCTTCTTCTCGATTTCCTCTTTTTGATGTCCCTCACTGTCTCCCCTTCTTGATGTCCTGTCCTTGAATTCTCGATGTCTTCATCTCAATGTCCTTCCCGATATTCTTGTCATTCTCCCCTCCTTGAAATCCCCTTCTCCATGTCCTTCCCCATTAAATATTGATCTCTTCTTCTCCTAGTCCTTCTACTCATTTTTCTTATTCTCCCCTTCTCGATATCCCTTTCTTGATGTCATTACTGATCTCCAATTCTTGATGACCTTGCCCATGAATTCTCAATCTCTTTTTCTTAATGTATTTCTTGATATTCTTGTTGTTCTCCCCTTCTTGAACTCTGCTTTTTGGGGTCCTTCTATATCTCCCATTCTCAATCTCCCATTCTCAATGCCTTTCCTGTTATTTCCTTCTAGATGTCCTTCTCAAAGAATTCTCAATCCCCCTTTCTCAATGTTTTCTCGATGAATTCTCTATCTTTTCTTCTACACGTCATTCTTGAAATTCTCCTTTTCCCTTCTCTAACTTCCCTTCTTGATATCTTTCCAGCCCTCCCCTTCCAGATGTCCTTCCCAATGAATTCTCATTCTCTCATTTAGATCTACCATTCTCAATTTCCTTCCCCATCTCCTTTTCTCGATATCCTTCACAATGAATTCTCAATCTCATCTTCTCAATGTCCTTCTCGATATTCTTTTTGATCTCCCCTTTGCAATCTTCCTCTTCTCAATGTCCACTTCTCAATGTCCTTCCCAATATATTCTCGATATATACTTCTCGATATTCTTCTTTCTCTCCCCTTCTTGAACTCCTTTCTTGATGTCCTTCCAATTCTCCCCTTCTTGTTGTCCTTCCTGATGAGTTGTCCATTTCTTATTCTCTATGTCCTTCTTGATCTCACCTTATCGGTAATCATCCCAATCTCCAAAACTCGATCCCTTTCCTGATGAATTCTTGATCCATTCTTCTCAAAGTCCATCTCAATATTCTTCTCATTCTCCCCTTCTCAATCTCCCCTTCTTAATGTCCCTCCAGTCTCCCTTTCTCAATGACTTTCCTCAATAATTCTTGATCTCTTCTTCTTGGTGCCCTTATTGACATTTTTTTTCATTTTTCCCTTCTCAATGTCCCCTTCTTGATGTCCTCCCTGTTCCCCCCTTCTCGATGTCCTTCCTGATGAATTCTTGATCTCTTCTTCTCAATATTCTTCTCATTCCACCCTTCTCAAACTCCCATTCTCAATGTCCTATCCGGTCTCACCTTCATGCTGTCCCTCCCAATGAATTATTGATCTGTTCTTCTCAATGTCCTTCCTGATATTCTTCTCATTCTGCCCTTCTCGATCTCCATTTCTCATTGTCATTTTCAATCTTCCCTTCTTGATGTCCTTCCAGATAAATTCTCAATCTCTTCTTCTCCAAGTCCTTCTCATCATTCTTCTTGTTCTCCCCTTCTCGATCTCCCTTTATTGATGTCATTACTGATCTCCAATTCTCAATGTCCTTCCCCATGAATTCTCCATGTCTTTTTCTTGAAGTATTTCTCGATATCCTTCTTGATCTCCCTTTCTCGAATTCTCTTTTTGATGTCCTTCTCGATCTCCCCTTTTTAATCTCCCCTTCTCGATGTCTTTCCCATTCTTTCCTTCTAGATGTCCTTCTCGAAGAATTCTCAATCCACACTTCTCAATGTTTTCTCCATGAATTCTCAATCTCTTCTTCTCTATGTCCTTTTTGTAATTCTTCTAGTTCTCCCATTCTCGAACTCCCCTTCTTGATATCCTTCAAGGTCTCCCCTCCTAGGTGTCCTTCCTAATGAATTCTTTTGCTCCTTCTTGATCTACCATTTTTGATGTCCTTCCCTTCATGATGTACTTCTCAAAGTTCACTTCTTGATGTCCTTCCCAATATATTCTCTGTCTATTCTTCTCAATGTATTTCTTGATATTCTTCTTGTTCTCCCCTTATTGAATTCCCCTTCTCAATGTCCTTCCCATTCTCCCCTTCTTGTTGTCCTTCCTGATGAACTGTGCATTTCTTATTCTCAAAGTCCTTCTTGATAATCTTCTTGTTCTCTCCTTCTCAATTTCGCCTTATCGATGTGCATCCAGATTTCCAAACCTTGATCCCGTTCCTGATGAATTCACGATTTCTTCTTCTCGATGTCCATTTCGATATTGTTCTCGTTCTCTCCTTTTCAATTTCCTTTTCTCAATATCCCTCCTGTCTCCCCTTCTCAATGTCCTTCTCAATGAATCCTTGATCTCTTCTTCTCGATGTCCTTCTCAATATTCTACTCATTTTCTCCTTCTTGATCTCCCCTTCTTGATGTTCTTTTGTTCCCCCCTTCTCAATGTCCTTTTCGATGAATTCTCAATCTCTTCTTCTCGATTTCCTTCTCAATATTCATATTGATCTCCCATTCTCATACTCCCCTTTTTGTTGTCTTTTCCAATGTTTCCTGCTTGATGTCTTTCCTGATGAATTCTCGATCTCTTCTTCTTGATGGCCTTCTCCTTATTTTTCTCTTTCTCACTTTCTCAAAATCCCCTTTTTGATATCCTTCCCAGTCTCCCCTTCTTGATATACTTCCCAATGAATTCTCAATCACTTCTTCACAGTGTTTTTGTTATTCTTCTCATACTCCCCTTCTTGATATCCCATTCTCCGTGTCCTTCTCAATCTCCTCTTCTCGTTGTTCTTCCTAATGAATTCTTGATCTCTTTTTCTTGATGACCTTCTTGATATTCTTCTCATTCTCCCCTTCTTGATCTCCCCATCTCAATGTCCTTACTGATCTCCAATTTTCTGTCTTTCCCTATAAATCTTGATCTCTTCTACTCTATGTATTTCTCAGTATTCTTCTCATTCTCCCCTTTTCAAACTCCCCTTTTTGATGTCCTTCTCAATCTCCTCTTCTCTATGTCATTCTTGATGAATTCTCGATCCTCCCTTCTCTATGTCCTTCTCTAAATTGTTCTGGTTCTCTCCTTCTCTGTCTCCCATTATCAATCTTCTTTCCTTGTCTCCCCTTTCAATGTCCTTCCTGATTGATTCTCAATCTCTGCTTCTAAATGACCACCTCAATATTCTTCTCCTTCTCTCCTTCTCCATCTCCCCTTCTCGATATCCCTGCCAGTTTCCCCTTCTCGATGTCCTTCAAGATGAATTCTCAATCTCTTCTTCTCAATGTCGTTATTGATGTTCTTCTCTTCTCCCCTTCTCTGACTACCATTCTTGGTGTTCTTCACATTCTTCCCTTCTGGATGTCCTACCCAAAGAATTATCCATTTCTTATTCTTTATGTCCTTTTCGATATTCTTCTCATTTTCCACTTCTCAATCTCCCCTTCTTGATGTCCTCCCAGGTGTCCTCTTCTTGATGTCCTTCTCAATTACAACGTCTCAATGTCCTTGATATTCTTCTCATTCTATCATTCTCAATCTCTCCTTCTCAATGTCCTTCCCAATCTCCAAATCTCAATCTTGTTACTGATGTAGTCTTGATCTCTTGTTCTCAATGTGCGTCTCGATATTCTTTTCCTTCTCCCCTTCTCGATCTCCACTTCTCAATCTCCCTCTGGTCTCCAGTTCTCTATTTCCTTCCTGCTTAATTCTTGATCTCTTCTTCTCGATGTCCTTCTCGTCAATCTTCTCAATATACCCTTCTCAATCTACCCTTCTTGATGTCCTAACTAATCTCCAATTCTCAATGTCCTTCCCAATAAATTCTCAATCCCTTCTTCTCGATGTATTATTTGGTATCATTCTCATTCTCCCCTTCCCAAACTCCCCTTTTTGATGTCCTTCTCGATCTCCCTTTCTCTATGTCATTCTCCATGAATCCTCGATCCCCCCTTCACGATGTCCTTCTCTAAGTTGTTCCAGTTCTCCACTTCTCGAGATCCCATTATCAATGTCTTTCACATTCTCCCCTTCACGAAGTTCTTCCCTAAGAATTCTCGATCCCCCTTTATCAACATACTTCCTCATGAGTTCTCGATATCTTCTTGTCTATGTCCTTCTTGATATTCTTCTCATTCTTCACTTCTCGATCTTCCCTTCTCGATGTCTTTCCGATTAATTCTCTATCTCCTCTTCTCAATGTTCGACTCAATATTCTTCTTGTTCTCTTCTTCTCATTCTCCCTTTCTCAATCTCACCTTTTTGATGTCCTTTTCCAGAATTCTAGAAATCTTCATGATGTCCTTCATGATGTTCTTCTCATTCTACACTTCTAAATTTCACTTTCTCAATGTACTTTCAGATCTATCCTTTTCAATGTTCTTCTCAATGAATACTCGATGACTTCTTCTCGATGTCTTTATTGATGTTCTGCTTGTTCACCCCTTCTCAATCTCTGCTTCTTGATGTCTTTCTCAATGTCTCCTTCTTGATTAGCTTCCAGATGAATTTGTGATCTCTACTTTCTGATATCTTTCTTGATATTCTTCTCATTCTTCCTTTCTCGATCTTTCCTTCTTAATGTGCTTCCCGATCTTCCTTTCTCGATGTCCTTCAAGTTGAATTCTTGAACTCTTCTTCTCAATGTCCATCTTCATATTCTTCTCATTCTCCCCTTCTAGATCTCCACTTCTCAATGACTTTTTCGATATTCTTCTTTATCTCCCTTTCTCGATCTCTCATTTGTGGTGTTTCCTGATCTCCCTTTCTCGATGTCCTTCCCAATGAATTTTCAATCTCTTCTTATCGAAGTCCATCTTGATATTCTTCTCATTCTCCCTTCTTGATATTCCATTCTTGATGTCCTTCCGATGAAAGCCTGATTTCTTCTTCAATATGTCCTTCTCGATATTCTTCTCATTCTATCCTTTGCAATCTCTGCTTCTATATTTCCTTCCCAATCTCCAATTCTCTATGTCTTTCTCAATGGATTCTCATTCTCTTCTTCTAAATGTCATTTTCAATATACTTCTCTTCCTCTCCTTTTTGACCTGCCCTACTCAATGTCCTTCCCTATCTCCCCTTCTCAATGTCCTTCCCAATGAATTCTCTATTTCTTTTTCTCGATGTTGCTCTCTATATTCTTCTCATTCTCCACTGTTCAATCTCCCATTCTTGATATACTTCCCGATCTCCCATTCTTGATGTCCTTCCTGTTCAATTTGAGATCTCTACTTCTTGATATCCTCTCAGTACACATTTTCCTCATCTCGATCTCCACTTCTAGATGTCCTTCACATAGAATTCTCTATCTCTATCTCTCAATGTCTCCTCGATATTCTTCTCATTCTCCCCTTTGTGATCTCTTCTCAATGACTGTCTCGGTCTCCCATTGTTGATGTCTTTCCTGATGAATTCTAGGTCTCTTCTTCTCTATTCCTTCTTGATATTCTTCATTCCCCAACTCTTGACCTCCCCTTCTCAATGTACTTCCCAAACTCCCCTGTTGTTGTCCTTCCCAATGAATTCTTGATCTCTTCTTCTTGATGTACTTCTTGATATTCTTCTCATTCTCTCCTTCTCGATCTCCCCTTCTTGATGTCCTTTTCGATATTCTTCTCATTCTACCTTCCCGATCTCCCCTTCATGGTGTCCTTCCTGATCTATCCTTCTTGATGTCCTTTCTAATGAATTATCGATCACATTTTTTCAATGTCCTTTTTAAAATAATTCTTGACCTCTGCTTTTCAATCTCCCATTCTTGATGTCCTTCCCAATCTCCTCTTCTTGTTGTCCTTCCTGGTGAATTCTTTATCTCTTCTTCTCGTTGACCTTCTTGATATTCTTCTAGTTCTACTCTCCTTGATCTCCTCTTCATGGAGTCCTTCGCGATCTCCCATTGTCAATGTCTTTCCCAATAAATTCTCAATCTCTTCTTCTCAATTTCTTTCTTGATATTCTCTTTCTCCCCTTCACGACCTACCCTTCATGATGACTTTCATGTTGAATTGTCAAAATCTTCTTCTCAATGTCTTTCTCAATATTCTTCTCATTCTCCACTTCTCGATCTCCCTTTTTCGATGTCCTTGTCTGTGTCCTTCCCAATGAATTCTTATTTTCTACTTCTCAATGTCTTCTTGATATTCTTCTTGTTCCTCCCTTCTCGATCTCCCCTTCTCATTTTCCTTCTCAATATGGTTCTCTGTCTCCACTTCTCAATCTCGTCTTTTCGCTTTCATTCCCTATCTCCGATTCTCAATGTCCTTCCCAATGCATTTGTGATTTCTTCTTCTCGATGTCCTTCTTGATATTCTTTTCATTCTACCCTTCTCAATCTCCCCTTCTTGATGTCCTTCCTGATGATTTCTCATTTTCTCATTATCAATGTCCTTCAAGATATTCTTCTCATTCTCCCCTTCTCAATATGCCAGTCTCGATTTCCTTCGTGATCTCCCCTTCTCGATATCCTCCTCAATGAATTCTCCATTTTCCCTTCTTGATGTCCTCTATAATCTTCTTGTTCTCCACTTCTCATTCTCCAATTCTTGATTCTGGATCTCCAGTTCTCGATGTCCTTCACGATGAATTCTCGATCTCTTCTTCTTGACTTCCTACTTGATAATCTTTTTTCACCCCTTCTTGAACACCCCTTCTCAATGACCTTGCTAATGAATTTTCAATCTCTTCTTCTTGATGTCCTTCTAGATATTCTTCTCATTCTCCCCTTCTCAATCTCCCCTTCTTGATGTCCTCCCTCATATCCCCTTCTTGATGTACTTTCTGATGGATTCTTGATTCATTACTTTCTTGATGTCCTTCTCGATATTCTTCTCATTCTCCCCTTCTCGATCTCCCCTTTTTGATGTCCTTCTCAATATTCTTCTCAATCTACCATACTCAATGTCTTTTCCAATGAATTCTCAATCTATTCTCTGAATATCCTTCATCATATTCTTCTTGTTCTCCCCTTCTCAATCTCCCCTTCTCGATGCCCTTTTTGATTTTCCCTTCTCGATGTCCTTCCTGATAAATGCTCCATCTCTTCTTCTTGATGTCCTTCTTGATATTCTTCATTCTCCACTTTATGATCTCCTCTTCTCAATGTCCTTCTCAGTCTCCCATTGTTGATGTGCTTCCCAGTGTATTCTCAATCTCTCCTTCTCGATGTCCTTCTTATATAATTCTCATTCTCCCTTTCTTGGTCTCCAATTCTCGATGTCCTTTTGAATATTCTTTTTGTTCTACCCTTCTCTATCTCTTGTTCTCACTGTCCTTCTTGATCTATCCTTCTCAATGTCCTTTCTTATGAATTCTTGATCTCTTCTTCTCTATGTCCTTCTCAATATTCTTTTCAATCTCCCCTTCTCGATGACCTTCCCTGTCTATCCTTCTTGATGTCCTTCTCAATGAAATCTCGATCACTTCTTCTTGCTGTCCTTCTCGATAATACTTCAATTGCCATTTCCTGATGTCCTTATCGATGAATTCTCGATCTCTTCTTCTCAAAGTCCTTAATATTATTCTCATTCTCCCCTTCTCGATATCCCTTTCTTGATGTCCTTCCCCATCTTCCTATAGTGGTATTCTATTTGTACTGAAATGTGATTTTATTTGTATGTTAATAAATAAAGTTGTCCAGAGGTCAGAGTTATTTAGCAAACCATAGGGAAAGCCAGGGCGGTGGTGGTGCACGCCTTTAATCCCAGTACTCAGCAAGCAGAACTAGGTAGGTCTCTGTGCGTTGGAGACACACGCCCTTAATCTCAATACCAACCATAGAGGACCTGGAGGTCTGTACAGAGAGGCAGTGATGAGACAGCCACGTAGTTGGGTTTATGACCAATGAGAAGGAAGAACCAGAACTCTATTTAAGGACAAACGCACAGGAAGTAGCCCCTTTTCGGAGAGGTTTCTTGGCAGAAGAAGCTAGCCAGCAGCACGCGGGTAAGCTCCTAACTCTGACCTCTTGGGTTTTTATCTTTACCTTGGCTCTGTGTTTCTTATTTAATAAGACGGTTGGTTACATCTACATTTGGTGCCCAACGTGACAAGACTCCATAAGAAACCGCTTGACTTGCGGTGGGTCTGCGGCTGGTCCGGTTTCCCGCCTCGGCGGTCGGCTCCGGACGGCCTGGTCTCTAGCCGGGGCCAAGGTCGGTTTGGCCTCAGGCCCCAAGCGGTTAGCTTAAAAGCCGGTGCTACAAACAACTCAGGCCTGCCTTGCCAACAGGGTACCTGCCTGTAAAGCCAACGCACGTGGTTGGAGTTTAAGGAAGCCGCAGCCCAGGCTTGACTCCACTCAAGCCGCAACACGTGGCGTGGCTAGATTTAAGCTTTTAGTGGCTAAGCTTTCTTGCTTGCTGTCTTGCTCGCTCTCTTTCTCTCTCTCTCTCCCTCTGTCTTGTTCTTGATTCACCTCGGACACTAGGTGGCTGTTTTGAAATTTGCTCGGATTTCTACTGTTCTGCGCAGATTTGGTAAGTCAATTAACATATCAAATATTTTAAAGGAAACTATTTAACAGAGAAATTTTTCCACATTAAAAAAAATGGGTTTTCTGTGTGCATTGGAAGAAAATTTGTTTGCAATTTTAGGCAGTGTGACAATGGAACAACTGTATGGAATGATTAATATTGATAGGATTATGCATTTTATTACTATGTTTTTACTCATTTTACTATTTAAAAATTTAAGTGCCAGGATCACAGTTTTAGAAAAACTTGTTAAACCTGAAAAAACTCAGACAGAAGAAATTAAGAGTGAAGTTGTGGATCATAAGGTTACAGAGAGAAAGCCTGTTTTCACACAGTCACCCTTAATTTATCCGGTAACCGTACAGCAGTCGCCTGATCAAATGACTACCCAAAATAATTGGGCTCCAATTGACATGTTGGATTTACGAAGGTTTAAGGAGGCAATAGTATCTTATGGCATGCATTCCCCATATGTAAAGCAAATGTTAAACTCTTGGTCAACATATAATAGGATTACACCACAGGACTGGTGGCAGCTGGCACAGGCTGTTTTAGAGCCAAGTCAGAAATTTCAGTGGCACATATACTTCAAGGAGGAAGCTAAAAGCATAGAAAAACAATGGAGGGATAAAGGAATACAAATCTGCCAGGATCAACTTATTGGAGAAGGCCAATATGCTTCAGTACACACACAATGTCTATATGATGTCCAAACCTTAATTCTATGTCGAACGGCAGCCTTGAATGCATGGGACAGAGTTGAGGAACCAGGAAAAAAAGCTGAGTCATTTACAAAGGTTACACAAGGCCCAAAAGAATCTTTCACAGATTTTTTACAAAGACTGGCTTCAGCAGTGAAGAGAATGGTCCCCGATTCAGACGCTAGTCGGATAATAATTGAATCTTTGGCCTTTGAGAATGCGAATGCAGCATGCAAAAGAATAATCAGGCCGTTAAAGGCAAGATCTGCACCCTTGGAAGATTGGATTAGAGACACAGTTAATGTGGAGGATCATGATCATGATGATATGTGGGTAGGAGAAGCAATTTCAAGGGGTTTGAGGAATGTTAGATGTTTTGGATGTGGTAAGCAAGGACATTTGAAAAGGGACTGTAAACAGGTCATTCCTAGGAACAATGTTTCTTCAAGGAACAATGGCAACAGAATGCCCCTTCCTTCTGGAGTATGCAGTAGGTGTGGTAAGGGAAAGCACTGGACCAATGAATGTAGATCAACAAGGGACAGACAAGGTAATCCTTTGCCTCAGTCTTCGGGAAACTCCCAGAGGGGCCTCTTGGAGGCCCCAACAGCAAATCCAGTTCAAGCCTTTCCTGCAGTCGCAGAGGAAATCCCTGCTCTGAGCGATTAAATAACAAAATGCCTATCGGAATAAATCATGCTGGTCAGAATGATGAAACAGAGAGAATAGAAAATTCAGGAAAAAGCATAAAGAAAATTTTTTGGCAAACTTCTATTAATGAACAAAGACCAAAATTAACAATAAAAATTAATGGTGTTTTGTTGTCTGGTCTGGTAGACACAGGTGCGGACGTTACTATAATTGCACCAGAATTTTGGCATCCAACTTGGCCTCTTCAGGAGGTAAATGTTCAACTGTTAGGAATTGGGACATTATCTCAAGTAAAACAGAGTGCAAGATGGCTGGAATGTATAGGTCCAGAAGGACAGAGAGGTAAATTAAAGCCATATGTGGCTAACATAGCTATGAACCTGTGGGGTCGAGACTTGTTACAACAATGGAATACTCAGATTAATATCCCTCCAGTCTTGGAAACAAATAATAAACTAGCACATGTTGCTGAGAGAAATATGAGAAGGCATTATTCAGAGTGGTCACCAGCCATCCATGTTATACAAGAACAGGGCACAACAACTGATGATCTCCCAAAGACACCAACAGCTCTACCTTTAAAATGGTTAACAGACAAGCCTGTATGGGTTCAGCAATGGCCTTTAACAACAGAGAAACTCCAGGCTTTAGAAGAGCTGGTAGAAGAACAGTTAAATGCTCAGCATATTGAAGAATCAACTAGCCCTTGGAATTCTCCTGTATTTGTTGTTAAAAAGAAATCTGGTAAATGGAGAATGGTAACAGATCTTAGAGCAATTAACAAAGTAATTCAGCCAATGGGCTCTCTACAATCTGGAATTCCTTTGCCTACTCTGTTACCAAAAGGATGGCCTCTCATAGTTATTGATTTAAAAGACTGTTTCTTTTCAATACCCTTACAAGAAAAATACAAAGATTTGCTTTCACAGTGCCTACTTATAATAATTCTCAACCGGTTAAAAGATTTCAATGGAGGGTCCTACCACAGGGAATGTTGAATAGCCCAACTCTGTGTCAATATTTTGTACAACAGCCATTAGAAGTGATACGTAAAAAATTTCCTAAATCTATAATTTATCATTATATGGATGATATTTTACTAGCTGACTCAAATGCAGATACTTTAGAAAGAATGTTTGAAGAAGTAAAGAAAATTTTACCCTACTGGGGATTACAAATTGATCCTGAAAAGATACAAAGAGGAGATTCTATTAATTATTTAGGATATAAAATAGAACTACAAAAAATTAGACCCCAAAAGGTGCAAATTAGGAGAGATAGACTACAGACTCTTAACGACTTTCAAAGATTATTTGGAGACATTTCTCATCTAAGAACTATTGTTGGAGTAAAAAATGATGAACTGAATAATTTGTTCAAAACCTTAGAAGGTGACAAGGACTTAAATAGTCCAAGAGAATTATCGCCTGAAGCTGAGAAAGAATTGGCTTTGGTAGAAAAGAAAGTACATGAAGGACACGTGGATCGTATTGATCCAAAGCTGGATTGCATTTTGGTTATTTTACCTTCTAGGCATTCTCCTACTGGAATATTAATGCAGAGGGAAGATATTATATTGGAATGGATATTTTTACCAAATAAACCAAATAAAAAATTAAAAACTTATGTGGAAAAGATCTCTGACTTGATTTGGAAAGGAAAATTGAGACTTCGTCAATTAGCAGGAATTGACCCAGCAGAAATTGTCGTACCTTTCACTAAGGAGGATATTGAAAAATTATGGACAGAAAGTGAACCTTGGCAAAGAGCTTGCAGTAATTTTTTGGGAGAAATTAACAGCAAATATCCCAAAAGCGATAGAATTGATCTTATAAAGAGAGCTGATTGGATCTTGCCTCGAATTGTACGCGAAAAACCCATATCTGGAGTTCGTACATTTTATACAGATGCCAACAAACAAGGAAAAGCAGGTTACAAATCAGAAAATTTAAGTAAAGTGGTTCAGAGTCCTTATAATTCAGTTCAAAAATCGGAATTGTATGCTATTCTATTGGTATTAATGGATTTTTCAGAACCTCTCAACATAGTAACTGACTCTCAGTATGCTGAAAGAGTGGTATTACATATTGAGACTGCAGAATTTATCCCTGATGCTTCAGAATTAACTTCACTATTTATTCAATTACAAGATACCATCAGGAAAAGAAGTCATCCTTTATATATAACTCACATTCGATCTCATACTGGTCTGCCAGGCCCTCTAGCACAAGGCAACGATGAGATTGATAAATTATTGATAGGAAATGTGCTGGAGGCCTCAGAATTTCATAAAAAACATCATGTCAATAGTAAAGGTTTAAAAAAGGATTTTTCCATAACCTGGCAACAAGCCAAAGAAATAGTAAAGAAATGTCCTACTTGTTCCTTCTACAATCAAACGCCATTACCAGCAGGATGTAACCCAAAAGGTACTCAGAGGAATGAAATTTGGCAGATGGATGTGTTTCACTTTGCAGAATTTGGAAAATTGAAATATGTACACCATACAATCGATACTTATTCAGGATTTCAATGGGCAACTGCTTTGAGTTCTGAAAAAGCTGATTCTGTAATCACTCATTTGCTAGAAGTTATGGCCATCATGGGTATACCTGCACAAATCAAAACTGACAATGCTCCATCATATGTCTCTGTTAAAATGAAGCAGTTTTTTGCTTATTACGATATAAAGCATATTACAGGTATACCACATAATCCTACAGGTCAAGCAGTTATAGAAAGATCAAACAGAACTCTAAAGGATATGCTAAACAAACAGAAAGGGGTAACAAAAACCCCCAGAAATAGACTGCATAATGCTCTATTAACTTTGAATTTTCTCAATGCCAATGAGAAAGGAACAACAGCTGCAGAGAGACATTGGATAATAGAAAAAACTACAGAATTAAATCAGCCTATATACTTTAAGGATGTGCTGACCTCAGAATGGAAACCAGGGTATGTGTTACGTTGGGGACGAGGTTTTGCTTTTGTTTCTACAGGAGAAGATAAGCTGTGGGTACCATCAAAATTGATAAAGGTT
>CABHPQ010152258.1:1921-40262 GCA_902168405.1 Peromyscus aztecus | reverse complement strand
AGAAGGAGTGGAAGGGAGATGAGAGAGGGAATGAGACGGGGGTGAAATTTTAAAAATCCATTATATACATAAATGAAACTGTCAAAGAATTGTAATTTCTTTCAAAAAAAATCAAGTAATCCCTCTGCCTTGTTGTTTTCTTCCTGCACTGAAATAAAGTACTCAGTTCCATAATTATTAGTCATAAAACATAAAAATGGCTGAGATATAAAATAAGGCAACACTACTGTTGTGAGCACTGTTCGAAAGTTGCTTAAGGTTGCAGATTCAATGTCCACCACAGCCAAGAAACTAAAGAAAGCCTTGGTGGCAGTTCACATGTACATGTGTGTAACGAGTTGGATGGAACTGGGACACTCATGCCTACTGGGTATCCAGATCCAGGCTCTGCAAAACATCTACCAATGCAATGAGGAGAATCTGGATTTTACTTTCTCAAGGGTACTTGCGAGCCAACCAAACTGCATCCTGTCAACCAGACAAGTTTCATTTAACTTGAAAGGGAGTGGCTAATATTCACAAAGCAAGTATGCATGAAAAGATGCCTTTCTGGAAGGTACATCTCTGCTCTATTGAAAGACCTCTGACATTAGTACTGATGACTAAATAATATCCCTTAAGACTATTACAAGAACCAATGGGAAAATGTCCTGAAAGCTGCTGTATAATTTTAAAATCATGCTATTACTTTTATTATACAAGTTACCATAAGAACATAGATTGGAGCAAATGCTTGATCACTACTCTAGAGTAGATCTACAATATGCTTCTTGAAATGTGAAGGGCATGAGTTTAGAACCATCGAAAAATGCCAGAGATCATCAGATGTGTTACCTTTGGGGTTCAAGGTGTGGGGAGAAGACAAAAGAGCAGGAGCTTCTTAAAGGTTAAAAGTAAGTTCATAGATGAGTCTCAGTACAGGCTTTATAAGGAAAAGATAGCAAAATCTGGATAAACATGTTTCACGGTGCAATGAACTTCAATAGGTTTCTACTAATAGTTCACTGCAGAGTATTTGGAACTGATGGGTAGTTAATGAATATGTGTTGAATGCTCATATTATGTGAAGTATATCAGATCATCTTGTCCTGTCAAAATATATCCAATCACTAATAGAGATAAAATTATGGGATGGTCTGACCCAAAGAATAGTTTTCTGCCAAACTTTTTAATTCTTAATTTATGAAAGAATATATAGACATTACTTTTACAGCTGATAAAAAATATTCTAAAAATTCTAGGACAACATGAATTACACATGATCAGATAAATTGTGTTTCATTGTAAATCAAGAGTGACAGGCTATAAAATAATTACCATTTATCAATGGGAGCAGTGCCTAGACCACATCCCAGTGCATTATGCCTAATTTCCAACTTGGAAATTCCAACCAGAATCTTTCCCACAGGGAACTTGAAAAAGATTTTATATTGAACAGTGTTATCTGGGTTATTTAGTAAGATTAATCAGGCAGAGGCCACACAAATTTTGTTTAATAGTTGTTGCTGCTGTTGGGTATCATTTGCCTGTTTGTTTTTGTTTGTTTTGAGACAAGGTCTCACTATACAACCTAGGCTGACCTAGAACTGGTAAATATTCTGCCTCAGTCCCAGAGTTTTGAAATTACAGCCATGTCCCACCATACCTGGGTGTATATTGTTTTTCCAAAACAATACATAAAAGTTGCCACTAAAATGAGATTAGGCTTAATGTATTTCTCTCCAGAGGGCCAAATTTTCATGAAGAAATGGACAGGAAATGAACTATCTTATAAAGCTCTAATTCAATGTATACCTCACGAGAGTCAATATTTAATAAAAAGCTGAATTACAACTGGCAGGTCCTGAACCAACTTACATATTAAAATATCCAATGCTTGAAGGTATCCAGTGCCTCACTACTCCAGTGATTTAATAAACAAAACCAAAATTGGCTATGCCAAGTTTATGGCTGTATTTGTGTTCCCAGGAGAATACCTCTTCTATTCATGTTCATCAGTATTTCTTAAGATATTCTGATCCTAGACAGAGGGCAAGACTCTTAAGGGAAAGGCAGAATAAGAGCAGGCCCAGGAGGTCTCAGAATGTGTTGCTATGGCTCTCATCATGGATCGGACACTCACTTCCTTGTGCTGCCCAAGTGGACCAGAAGCTCAGAAGGAAGTTTTACCTGCACCTCCCTCCCCCACCACAGTGCAGTATGTTCAGACTTGCTGGGAAACATGATACTCACAATCTCTACATCTCTTACCTGGAACATGTCATTCACCTCAAACAGGCACAAAACTATGTACTTCCTGTGAGGCATTCAACAATGACTGAAGCTTCTTCCCACACACTGCAAATGGCTCTTCACTGGGAGCATCTTCCATGTTATAGGTCAGCGTGTTAGAAAGAAGGGGACCAAATCTCCCAGGCAGCCCCCAAACCCATGATTCAGAACAAGGGGCCAGAACAAGTTAGAACTCCAATTCCTCTAAGAATTACAGAACCAGGCTGCACCAGTTATGCATTCTTGTGGAAACCAAAAACCTCTTCTTTGCATTCCACAGTGTAGAAGAATTTTTGACATCTACCATGGAACATGTTCAGTCAGAGTAAGTAAACAGACCTGGAGTAGAGAAACTACTGTTTAAAAGAATACATTTCAGACTTTAACGTAATTTTAAATGTACCTAAACCACTGGTTCTCTTGAATATGTTGAAAGAATGGAACTCAAACAGTATATATGGTACCTAGTAACAAAGGGGTACTTCTAAGCTATTACAATGAAAAGATCCATAGAGTCAAGTATCCATATTTTAATATGTGTATTGTTTCCTTTCAAATAAATCATTAATTTCAAATTCTGGGCCCTAGCCTGTTCATTCTCATTTACTTCTTCTAGGCAGAAACAAAGGCAAATGACTGCCACACTGACTCAGCAACTGCTTAACTCTGTCAAAGAAACGACAAGGATATTTTCAGTGTCTCTGTATTTACATGACCCATGCAAGACAACCAAATGAAAAACTGAAGGGTCAGAGTCACTTTTACTAAGAACCGGGCTGCCATAGCCTGCCTGTAATTCCATCCTGTGAAGATGAAAATACGAATGTGACGAGGAAGGGTGTTCTGAGCGAAGACTGGGGACTGCAACTCCGCCAGTGTGAAGTAGACACAACAGGAGTACACTCATAAATACCATTTCTAATGTAGAAAACTTGACTAACATAAAATTAGTATTTCCTACCAGGAATCTTCTATGACTCAAGTAAGTGGGACAATTGTTGTCCAGAGTATACCCTAGGCGATCTCTAAAGATGAAGAAACTACGCTGTTTTTTCCTGTGGCTTGTTCTTCTTTATTCCCTATGATCTCGCAATTCCTCAACTTAATCTTTTACCAAATGTGGACACCAGTGGGAATTATGAAGAGCGCTTTAATAAGTAGCTTTCATACAATAACCAAAGTTTCTTAGAACACTGCCAGCAAGCCCCTTTTCTCTCTGTGGTAATCTTTGGTCTCTCTAGCTTTGTCTGTTAAACTTTACTATTTTCGTTATTATTGTCTAAGGAATTCCCAGGTTTTCAGCCTTTCACATAAATAAAATTCTTCAAACACTTGTGCCTAGGTACTACACTACAGCTTGTAGCTGACTGTGTTATACTCCCTTGATAGAACTTACTGTCCAAAACAGGGCCCAAGATTGCAGGAATATCCTAAAATACTCTGTAATTCAAGTTATCTGTTGTGGAGATATGAGAAGATTCACTCCAGTGTCTACTGCTAGTAGCCCAAAATAAATATGCATCCTGTCTTCAAGCCAGGAATTATTTGACCTACATTTTACTATACCCTGCATAAAGACTGTCTGATGTTCTTTACATCTGTCTTAGTGAGGGCTACTATTGTTGTGATGAAATACCATGATCAAAAGCATCTCAGGGAAGAACATACTTATTTCAGCTTACACTTCCATCACTGGGGGAAGTCAGAGCAGAAAATCAAACTGAGCAGGAACTCAAACAGAGCAGGATCCTGGAGGCAGGAGCTGATGCAGAGGCCATGGAGCAGTACAGCTTATTGGCTTGCTCACCATGGCTTGTTCAGTCAGCTTTCTTATAGAACCCGGGACCACCAGCCCAGGAATGGCATCACCCACAATGGGCTGGGCCCTCTCTCATCAATCACTAATTAAGAAAATGCCCTACAGTCTTTCCTCCAGCCTTATCTTAGGGAGGTGCTTTCTTAATTGAGGTTCTCTCCTCTCAGATGACTTTAGCCTGTGCCAAGTTGACATAAAACTAGCTGGTACAAGATCTTAGCCCCTGATTCCCATACTTTTCATGAAATTGTGTCATCAATGTATGACTGTGATAAACCTATTAAGACAAAGGAACCATAATGCAATTGCACTGAATGCACCTAACCCACCAGCTCACTTTAGAAGTGCCCTGAAAAGCACTGGTTGTCTGTGCTGCTCGTGGTACAGTGGGATGGAAATGGTAGTGGTATTGTCCTCCTACTGACCAAAGAAAATGGTAAATTTTAAAAATCTGTGGCTACAGCTCAGTGGTAAAGGTCTTACCTAACATGCCTAAGCCCTGATTTTCAACTCCAGTGTTTATTTTTTTAAAGAAAATAATTTACAATTTTAAAAGTATGACTTCTACTAAATGTATCACTTCTGCACACACTGTACAGCCAGAAAACCCTGCTGAACACCACAATCTGGGCCTCTGTAGTATCGTGAATTTTCCTCCAAACTCCACTTTGTCTCCTGAACTACCTAACTTAAGAGTCTCTGACTTCACACAAGACAGTTCTTCAATGAAACCACCCTGACACTAATGGCATTCTGAACTCAAGCTCCAAACTCCTATTGTTTTAAAGCTGTACCCACTACCTCTTTCAAAGAGATCATTTTCAAGTCACAATTATGATTAAACAACAATGAAAGTAATCAGCCAAAATTAGACAAATGCCACAGAAGCATGAAATGTGGCTATTTCTAAGCAATAATATTAGCTTCCAAATAAAGACAGAAAATTAAAGCATAGTGTAAACCTGAGGCCCCAATATTGGCCAAAACAAACATACTTTATCTAGAGAAATAAAGAAGTATAATTTCTCTGACTGGCTTCCAAACTGTAGCATTTTCATGGTTTGTTTGAAGGGGGCTACTTTGTCTACACAGATCCAACCAACTTCTGAAGGATCTAGAGCAGGGGCTGTCAATCTGTGGGTCCTGACCCTTTAGGGGTTAAATGAACCTTTCACAGGGGTCACCTAAGACCATCAGAAAACACAGATATTTACATTATGGTTCATAACAGTAGCAAAGTTCAGTTATGAAGTAGCAATGAAAACAATTTTATGGCTGGGGGTCACCACAACATAAGGAACTGGATTAAAGGGTTGAAGCTTTAGGAAGATTAGGAACCACTGATATAGATCTTTTGGGACAAAAATAGGCTATTATAACCTAAAAACTATATTTGATAAATTCAGGAACGAGTGACTAGAGTAGTCTGAATCATTATAAAACAAATAGTTGCTAAATTCAACTCTACCTGTGTTTCAAAACTAAGTTCCTTTAGGTCAATAAAGACAAACAAATAAGTTTAATATCCAGCTAAAGCAGTTCCACGAAGCATGTGATTTACATTTAGTTGAACTGGATCAGCTACATTATAATGAGAATATCGAATATGTATCTGGTGATTGCTGGACCATGTACTATTTCTCAGTATTAACATGCTTAACCATAACCATAGCCCTCAGAGGTGGGGACTAGATGTAACCCTGCTTCCTAGATGAGGATGTAGAGCATCAGGAGTAGATGCCATCGCTCAAGCTAATCAGTCACAAAACACAAACTCCAACAAGCCAAAGGCCCCTGGCCCTGAGACAAGGATGACAAGATGCAGGCTGTCCTAGTTGCTCTTGGGTAACAGATACGGTGCTCTCTAAGTTCCACCTACAGCAGTACAACCCAACCATGACTTGAAAAGCGCCAGTTGCACCAAAAACTGTGGACCCAGCTCTAAACCTGACTATATCCTCAAAACACAGTTTTCTGGAGGAAGTTAAGTTGAATGATAAGTCATAGTCTAGGGAAGAACTTCCAAAAGCAATTTCCAACTCAACAGCCCTCACCCCTACCAAGAAAATGCCTGACTCAACTCTTACACACTAGAGCTGATAACAGAGAGGCTTTCCTTGTGTCTGCCACTGTGCACTGTTATTCTAGTCACTTTCCAGGAAAGCACTTAGGGCATCCACCTTTTTCACAACAGTCTGGACACTCAATGTCTTACATGCTAACTTTTTCCTTGCTAACCCTTTCTGACGAAAAAGCCTAACCTTGCTTGCTCTCAGTTTCCTATTACCTGGGCACAAACCTGCAGTGACTCACCGCTCAAACTGGAAGATGCTTTATCAATTCTTCCACCTCGCCTGTACGTGCTGCTGGGTTCTGAGCCACTGAACCTGCTCTTCCTTTATGCATCAATTCTCTCTTCATTATCATTAGCTAGAAACTGCTTCCTGAACTTGCTGTGCCCATCAGAGATGATGGCTTCCCATGGGCAGTTCCTGAGGTCATTCTGATGAGAACTGTCCTCTACTCTGTGAGTGAGTTACCTTGGCCATGTTTTTCATCAAGGATAAGCTGAACCTTGGATATCCCTGCTACCGACAATGGCTGTAACATACTGTCTTCTGTCCCTTTTGGACCTAGTTTCTTGCCCCTCTTTCTACAATTCGTTCTCTGTACTGGAACCATCCTCCTTCCGGCAGTTACTTAGTCTGCCAGACAATCTGGGCTCCTAGACTGCACTGGTCAGTGTACTGTTATTATAACCACGGTATCGAGGTTTGTTATAAAAGAACACAGATTTGCAGAGTATAGATAGTTTAAGAGGCTGAAAGTCCAAATCAGGATGCCCCATGAAGGCCTCATGACAGATGGTATGGAAACAATTGAAACACCCAGAGATTACATCAACATCAGGGAACCAGAAAGTGTGGAGGCACTAGCTGGGTTCATTTGACAATTCCTCAACCCCCAAGGAAGGCCAGCATCAATCCCTTTCCAGAGTCGTACCCACAATGACATACTTCCAACTAAGCCCCACGTCTTAACAGCTCTAATCTTCCACCTATCAACACTGCTGCACGTTCCCAGCCCTGGAACCTTAGGAAAATACACTGAAGCTATAGGAAGGGTCTTCCTTCCTCGGATATCTTCTGCCCTGAGCCTCTTCCTTTCTTAGCCACATTTTCTAGAGTGTCATTTGCTACCCTCCCTCTTCACTACACACATATGCAAACCCCTTCATTCTTCTTCCCTGGTTTGTATGGCATTTGCTGCTCTCACTAACAGAAGCATCTCTCCCTGTTGAAACTTGCTTTTCATCTGGTTTACTACACAGAATATTAGCTCCGTAAGGACAAAGATACTTGCTTGTTTGCTCATGTTTGAAATCAGTAGCCAAAGAGTGACTGCACATTACTGGGTGTTCAGTGGCTACTTGTGAATAGATGGAGAATGGATGACAAACGAACACAGTGTAGAATGTTAATTACATAATGGGACCGCATTTGTAAAAAAATGAATGAAATAATAAATGAGTGACTTATTCCTTTAACCCTAGGCACATACTTTTTGTACTAGGCACATGGCACTTAAAATGATCATACATGAATCCTGAATGGTACTCAGTGATGTCCTGAAGTGCTTAGCAGTCAAGCATAGTGCTGTCTGCCATCTGTTTATAAATGTACCCGAAGGGATCTGCTGATGAATGAGTGAAGAGATGAAGAAACATGAGTCAGGCATATGCAGCAGGAGAATGTTAACTTCAGAACATGATGGTAGGTATGTGCTTGTTCACTGTAAAAATACTTGAACATCTATGTAGAAAAAAGCTTGATAATAAAATCTTGAGATGGGGTTAGAATGCTTTACAAGCGTCTTCTTTCCTGGCTATATGAACCAACTGCTATCTGTCAGGCTGTCAGAAGGGTCGGGAGGGTGGTGTTGCTGGTTTATATTTTATCTGTTTATTGTGGTGTGCATGTGGGTGTGCATGTGGTCTCCCCAATATGCCACAAGCACTTACATGTGGAGGCGAGAGGACCACTTGGAGAAGTTACTGATCTTCCTCCACCAGGTGGTTCTTAGGTCAAACCCAGGTTGTTAGGCTCAACGGCAGGTGCCTTTACCCACTGAGCTAGCTCTCCAGTAGCCGCCCCCCCCTTTTTTTTCTTTTTTCAGATAGGATCTGCCTATGTAGGTAACACTGGCCCAAGAATCATTATCTTCCTGCTTCAGCCTCCCGAGCACTCACAATACAGGCGTGTGCCACCACACCCAGCTCTATTACGTGGCTTTATGGAATTTTCTTCCTGATACTTATCACTAGCTGGTGAGTGATTATTCACTTGCTCACTGTTGCCTCTTTATCAACCTTACGAGAATCTGAAAACACTTCCCATCATGCCATCTACTGCTTGTTAACCATGAAGCAAGTCACACGGGACACACAAGCTCCTCACATATTCCTCGTGACGTTACACATGACTACCTACTTTTCAAACAGATTATTGGGTTCTGGAAAATGGACCTCCATGCCTCTCTAATACTTAAGTTTCAGGCTTCCGTAAGAACTCACATTCTCCTCATATTGAAGCTGCTTGTCAGTCCACAGACAAAGTCAGAATTTTGAAATTACATAATATGCAAGTGAAAGAGTTTTACTCTTGCTATATTTTATTTTTAATATCTGTGAAACAAGAAGAATTGTAAGGGTTTTTGGGTGGGAATGCTGTCAAATGAACTATGCTAGAAAATAATGCATTCTAAGACTTTTTAAGGATGAAAATGAGACTCAGAGAAAGCAAATGATAATTCAGACATGTGGAAGGAGAAAAGTGTCAAGACAAGATTCCAGGTTCCAAATCCGCAAATGGCCAGAACTGTCCCTGGGAGTCAGCTCATGTCCAGTTGGAGGTCTGTGTTGATTATCCAGCTGTCTCCTGGCCATAGACACCACTCTGTTGAGTCAAATTAACTTGCAGATGCCAAAAGTTTTTGGGAACTTTGACTAGTAATGTTTTGGCTTGTAATTTTTGTTCTTTTTCACCAAGGCCAAGTGTTCTTCTTATTATATCATATTGCCACAGCCATCTTCAAGGTTTATGTAAGTCTGCACTCTCCCAGCATTCCCTGGTGGCTCATTCTCTCTTACATGTCTGTAAGCATTACAGACAGAAAACCACCCACCTAGGGCAGATCCTATCTCCGGAAATGAAGAGGAAGGCAAGACTCCCATAGGGTATTCCCACATGATCCAAGAAAGAGCCCCAAACTCTTCACTCAACCAGCAATTCCCCTTCACCCAGTGACCATCCCAGTTCATTAACTCACAGGACTGACTTCAAATACAAACTGCAAGAGACTCCAGAGAGAAAAGTAATGAAGAAAAGCTCTTTGGCTAACTATTTTCCCAGACACACTAAGAAAAGCAATTACATAACCTACTTTGAATTCAGGAATGTAGAAAGCCTCTTCAGAGCTCAGGGGTTATACAACTTAGCCATAGGAAATGGCAGAAGGAGAGGGAATATATTTTTTTCTCGGTAATGTCTTCTTTCATAATCAGTTTTTGATTAGGTATTGAAAATAAAAGACCTGTTTTGGAAAGGCTAATCTGTGCTTACAAAGCTCTCAACAGACCTTTATTAAAATCCCAGGCAGGACCTTTAGATGTTTTTGACCACCTCTGTGCTCTTTGCCCCACTACTCACACTGTGTACCTGGCAAGCCTTTAACTTGCCCCATCTTGCTCCCTTCTTTCAAGACTACACTTTTGCAATTGCTTCTATCTAGAATGCTCCAAACTATTTCTCTGCCCCCTGAAACACTACTCTCTTCTCAAGTGATACCAATAACAAAAACAAAACACATTCATACATAGTGGTTAATATGCACCAGCCTCTGCTGTAAGCGTGGTATGTATGCATGCATATAGCATGTTTACTACTTACATGTTTTAATTACCATTGCATACATAATCTAGAATGCACAAAATAATTATTTAAACTATCTAAATGATGTATCGTTTATATTTTATGCAATAAAGTATAACAAGTTATAATTAAATTTATATGATATTCATTATGTTTTAATGTATATATAGTTATCATTATAAATCCCTTATAAGATAATATCTCTACTTTTATAGACGAATAAGATGAGTCACAAAGGAACTACTAAATTTCCTGAAAAAGATAATAAGGAATTCAAAGGCCAAATGGACCTCCTTCAGATGTCGAAGTGTTAACCACTGTGTTCACTATTCAAACTGTTCAAATGACCTGGGGCCTCTTCTCACAAAACAAGCTTCCTTTATTCTGCCCTCTCATTAAACTCCATACATACCTCATTGATATTTATCTCCGTGCATAGTGATTTATTATTATACACACATACAAACACACACACACACACACACACACACACACACACACACACACACACACATTCGCCTCTTTACTTCCCATCATAACTCCAATATTACCTCTACCTCAAAGGAAGATAATTGAGGGAAAAGTTTCCTATATATTATTCCTCATATGCCTTGTACAAACACAATGGCTGGTACATTGTAGATTTTTGATAAATGTTTATAAAATGAATGAGTGATCAGGGAAAGGACCTGTGGGGAATGCACAGATGGGAGTTTCTCAAATTCTCTGGGTGATCGGATCACGCAGACTACTCAAGAAATCGGTGATCTTACGTTAACTTCTAAGTAAGTGCACACCCATGGTGTGCACACAAGTTATGTATAGACTCTGCAGGCACATAAAATTAGTATTTCACTTCTCTTAGCCTATATAATTTTATTACCACTGGAATTCGATAAATTGGACGTTATAAATAAGTTAGTACCCGGAGACACCACAGATTCTCCAGGGGGATCAAATAGGAAGAGGTCATCCGAGCTTATGATAGGACAGGAGACGTGGAGGAGCTGAGAGTTAAGGAAGAGAGGTTTGGGTTAGTAGGGGAGCCTGAAGTCATTCTAAGGGTGAGGGAAAATGGTGTTTCCTTGGACATGATAAAACGTTTTAACTGGCCCACCAATCAACAACACGTCTCATCACAAATTCTCTAATTTGTTTCTTATGCATTTATCATACATTAAGATACAATGAGTTTGTTCTGCATAAATCATTTTCCCAAGGCTTTTTTAAATTCATAAGTAACTACCAAACTGTGCCAGACCTGGAAGTAAGAAGAATAACCCAACACCATTCCTCTGACCTTTCTCTGATGCGGTCACAGTTACTTGAGACAGAATGTTTCCTTAGAGATGCTTAATCTCTAGCAGTATATTCAATATTATGTGTGTGTGTGTTTATAATAGCAATAGTAAATACATGTTCCAACAAAATAGCACACAATGTTGGAATAGGTTGCACTTTGCAGCGTCTTACTATCCCAAATGCTTTGTATTGGTGGGCCCCCCTGTGGAGTCCAGCGCTATTGCTTAATTTAATGCCTTATAGTAGTTATCACCTCCATCAAGGTTTATATATTTAATGATAAGAGTTTAGCATAGGAGTCTCTGGATACAGGTCAATGGTAAAGGTTTGCTTAACCTGTGTAAGGTCTTGGGTCCCCACCTCAGCACCACAAAGAATGACAGCAAGAAAGCACAAGGTAAGAACGGGAAGGAAATGAGCAGACAAAATGAAAGCTGAAGCATCCTATAAGGAAATAGAGGTTTCCAGGCATTAGGCCCAACTTTCTAATATAAATCAATGGATATGGAACACGGAGTAGAAAGTGCTTCTGCTGGTACTTACTTGGTTGAAAACAAAAGGGACTTCTTTCTTCTCGCCCACCTTCATAGAAGATACAGGAAATGTAGCTGTGCCTAAGGTTTCATCCATGATGTAATTGGCATCCATCAGTGTGATCTATAAAGCAAAAGAGAGTGTGAGTAGTTTCCAGGAATCTTATCTAAAAGGTCTGTCATGGGGGAGGGGGTGGCAGGTAGAACTATAGCAGTTAAGAGTATTAGCTGCTCTTCCAAAAGGGCCTAAGTTCAATTTCCATTACCCACATGGTGGGTCACAACTATCTGTAACTTCACTTCTAGGGAATTTAATGCCCTGGTCTCACTTCCATGGGGCATTTTATGCACATAGTGTACAGACATACATACAGGCAAAAACTCTACACATAAAATCAAAACAACAAAATACTAAAAAATTGTTTATTACATTAAAAAAAAATAATGCCCTAGGCCAGGTGAGGTTACACAAAATCTTTAACACCAGCACTCAAGGGGCAGGGCAAGCCGATATCTAGAGTTTGAGGACAGTCTGGTCTACATAGCAAGGTTCCATGTCAGCCAGACATGGAAGCAAGAGCCTATCTCAAAAAATTTAATTTAAAAAATCTAAAGTTTTTAATATTTCACAATCCCTTAAGGTCCTTATGTTTTTGTTTTGTTTTTAATTATAGTCCATTCTAGACAACTGAACTCTACACACACATCCCCTAGAGGTCTCAATATTTAACACATAACAATATTTTCATTTTTTCCCTTCTCAATATGACATTTCTGTTTAAAGCAATAAATTTTACATATTTCTAATTGACCATTATTTACAAAAATGGAATATTATTCTCTCTATGATTTGAAATATGGAAAAGAAATTAATACAGAACACCAATACAACTGCTTTAAAGAAAAAAATTCCATGTAAGTATATCTTAAAAGCAAGTGATAATATTTATATTCTGTTTTTTTTTTTAATATATCTCATCTTCAGAACAGAACATACATCTTCTCCAAAGTGCACAAGCATCCCGAAACTCCACATGGGCACTCACATAACTTCACACGTATGATCTAGAGGTTCAGCGAGCATGGCACCCAGCTCTCACAGGCACCCACAACCAGTTGAGGGAAAAGAAAGCGGAGGAGAAGAGACAAGCCGTCTCTCTCCACAGGAATGAGCACCGTCCACAGCCCCCAGATGACTCACTTACCTCCAAAACGTTCTCCTGATTAGGATCCAAAATGAACTCAAAGCTCTCATTCCACACAGGGTTTATGTCATTATTGAAGTGTCTTGTTCTCTTCCTGCTGTCAGGGGTTGTAGAGATGAAGAGTTCCACATAGGGATCTGGAGTGTCAACTATGGGCAGTAAATGGAAGAGAAGGAAAGAAAAATGTAGTTCATGGTCCCCAGCTTTTTGTTTTATAAGTTGTTAGTTTATTTCCAGTAAGTCTGCATGTCTATAAACCAAAATGTGATTATATACAACAGAACTTCACAGGTTATACACATTTCACATAGTCTGCCCCTTCCTTCCACTACAAATCAATGAGAAGGAATCATTTATAAAGCAATTTACTCAGAAATTCGTGCATCTCGAGGGTCAGCATCTTGTTTGATCTAGCTACCCCCCAATGACAGGAACCTCACTCACCTAACTCTACAGCATGACCCTCAACACAGGACCATGATGGTAAGAAGATCACAAGATCAAGATCCTCAAGATCTCCACTAGAAGAACCATCTTGTTCTTTTGCTTACCAAACAATGTGACAAAGGTCAATGTGAGAAGACAACTGCTGCTGACAGGCGACCTGGGGCAGCTCTAAGGGGCAGCCTTCCTATGGGCAGTCAGCCTGTATTTATTATGGCAGTATTGGCTCAAATTATAGTGAGAGGTCTTCAAAAATGAAAGCCTTTCCTATGTCACATGCAAGTCCACTTGAGTCGTGCCGATGTGTGTTCCTTTAAATACAAAGAAACAGCTGCGTGGAAAGGAGCTATTTCACCCTATTCCCACTACATGTATACTTGGCTAAGTGACTCAAGAGTATACATAGTGATGGTTCGCTCTACCATGAGTCCACCAACTCCTTTGATAATCTTACAGCATTGTTTATACTTTTATTGTATGTATGAAATGATACATCTGTCTTATCCTAGGAGACCATAAACAGTTTGAGAACAAAGACCATATCTTCCCTTTATACTTTCAGAATCTGGCAGGAAAATCCTGCCATAGTGAAACATAGGTCTGCCACTTTTCTTTAACACATCCTTCCCCACAAGGCCATTGTAATTGATAACCACAAATACCAGTAGTCCTTGATAGTTTTTGATAGTTGTTTTCAGTACACATTTATTTCATTTAAATCTCATATTACAGTACAGTGAGTACTATATTTTAATACATAACATGAAACAAACAGGAACTGAGAGATGCCATACAATGCCATACAATCTATCCTGTCCTACTGCTAATCATCAGTGGAAGATCTTGAACTTGGGTCATCTAATTAAGGCCTTAATGACATCTTGTCCCTACGAAATCAGAGAGAGATCATAAAACACAGATTTCCATGGAAAGAAATTCCTAATACATAACCCAAGTTTGAAGAAGGAATAAGGTCCATGCCCTGCAACAAGATCTCACAAACTTCACCTATAACACCTTCGTGTTATACTCACAAAATGAGGCTCACTGACATTGTTCACAACGCATCTAATAATGAGCTGGTCTGCGCCAAGACGCTCATGAATAACTGTGTGGTGCTCACTGACAGCACACCTGATAGACAGTGGTGTGTGGCCCAATGCTCTCTCTCCTTAGACTGCAAGAAGAGGGCCAACCTGACTCCTGAGGAGGAAGATTTTAAGCAAAAGGTGATCCAAGAAAATTAAGAAAAAAGTATAATGAAAAGAAAGAGTGGTAGAGCTGGCAGTCTTACGGAAGAGCAAATCCAATAAGACAAGGTTCTTGCCTGCACACCATCAACGTCGGGCCAGTGTGGTAAGTAGATGGCCACACACTGGAAGGCAAGAGCAAGAGTTCTGAGGAAGACCAAAGGGGCAAAAGCCAGGAAGCAAATAAGTCAGCATCTGGAGCTCATATATAAAGGCTATTACTGTTCCACGGTTAAAAATAAATAAAATGATCCACGTATATCTTCTTTTCCATAACTGCCTCATCAAATAATGTAATCAATGTTCTTCACTTACCCTTTTAAAGACTGCTCATGGTTTATTCTATTTGTCAGTCGTTAGAGTGTTTTTAAACATGTACTGTATTTTGTCCTGACTGTATAAAGATCCACAAATGCAATGGCCTTTGGAATTGTTTTATATTTAATTTTCTACCTCAGAGCTCATGTCACATTGGGCAAGGACAGAAAATCTCAAGACAAGGGTGCAATATAAAACACTTTAATAAAAATTCAGCCATGACCCCCTAAACAGCAATGAGCAGGTAAAGTGTGGCCTAGGGCTCTTTATCTTTAATGCAGTCTAGCTGACATGACACAGGGCAGCCTCAGACGACACAGATAAAATCCCACTTTGGACAACAGGCGTTTCTTACCTTTTCTAAGGCAGCACGTCCCTAAACCAGGGGAGAGAAGCGAAGAAACAGCAAGGCAGCCATGAAGCGTGATGAGAGAAATGCACAAGGTGGTCCCGCCCCCTCAACCTGCTCCTTTTCCTCTACACAGTTCTCCAGAGTTTAGGATGCCAAACCAGAAGCAACTGAATGTATTTAGAACAGCCATGGCATGCAAAGATCATAAAGAGAAACAGGCTTTCCTCTGTGGAGTGTAAGTAAATACGCAATTCAAAGAGAGTTTTCCTATGACACAGAAAATAAAATATAAAAAGGAACATAGCTATTTATCACCCCCTTGGGTCAGTTCTTCTTCACAGGGCCATTTGGCGCGGGGCATGGGGGGGAGTGTTCTCAAATATATTTCCCAGAATATTAAGGGGATAAAGTAAAGTAAACCCACTGGCATTCCTACCCTAGAATATAAAGGCTGTATGGGAAGGGAAGGCATAGGGATGGTAAACATTCATTCATTCGTTCATTCAATACACTTTCAAGCTCCCACTGTATGCTAGGAATTGCCTGTCCAAAAGCTTTTTCACTTTGATAAAGAGCCAAGCCCTAAACTGTCGATTTGAGTTATGAAAGTGAGTCAAAAACAAGTAGCCTAATTTTAACACCAAAGTAAATGGGAGACAAGCAGATACACCACACTGGTGACTCCCAACTCACTCACCCGGGTGGTTATGCAAAAATCAGGTCAAACCATAGGTGGGGAAATTGCTATTTGAGGCTTGATATTTGAGTCTTTTTTCAAAGATGTTTTTATTTTATTTTATATCTATGAACATTTTGCCTACATGTACGTATGTCCACTGCATGTATGTCTGGTGTCCATGAAGGTCAGAAGAGGCCATCAGATCCCTCAAAACTGGAGTGAAGGATGGTTATAAGCTACCATGTGGGTGTTAGGAATAAAACCCAGGTTCTCTGCAAGAGCAACAAGTGCTCTTAACCATTGGGTCATGTCTCCAGCCCTTCATCTGAGTCTCAGAGGAAGAAGAAGGAGGTCCCAGAGCAGACGGGGAATGGGAAGCAGAAAGTAAAGTCACCCAGAAGAAACCATATAGGAAAAGGAAGTGGTAAAAGGAAGCAGAAAGTGTCAATTAATAACATGACCGTTTTCAGTGAGTTTAAACTCTCAGTGCTTGCCTTGACTTAAATCATCTTAACTTAGACAAAACAAAAGGAAAAATGATATTAAAAGATACTAGTACCGCCTTTGTATGTCAAACTATCAAAAGACATTTTGAAACCTTAGAATCCAGTACCCTCTGTCTTGCCAGTATTTATTTTATTTTTAAATAACGTCAAAGTGAATAGCTTAAAGTGTTCGTCAAGAGTAACACGTTTTCTAGTTTCTCCTGTGGCTTCCCCACCAAAGATTTCAAAGTTAAAATGTTAAAGGTTGATGGGCAGATGAGAGCGGCTGCCAGATGGAAAACCACCAGCAGCTCCAAACTCTGATGTTGTAGTCTGCATCTCTGCTAACCATGTAAGCCAAGAGACACTGTATTCCCGGGAGAGACTCCAGGATGGAAGGAAATTGGAAGGGATGAGTTTTAAAGTTCAAGTCCACCCCATATAATCTATAGTAATGAATGGGATAGTGGTACACTTGGAATCTGTGAAAAGAAATATCAGTCCATTTTGACAGCAAAAACATAGCTCAATGCTTTAGGGAATTTCCTAGAAATGCATTTAAAAAAATAAAAGGAAGAAAAGAACCCCCATGTCACACACCTATTTCATGATTTTGTAAATTAATACCCACAGGGCCATTAATTGATGTTGAACCACTAATCAGTAACCAGTGCTCACCTAAATTATTTCCAGTGAAACAAGTAATGAAGCAAAGATAAGTGTGGGCAGATAGTCTCTTGTATCTCATCCTTTTATCTACATCTTGACATACAAAAATGATGGAGGTGTAGGATAAAGACCATTTTTATTATCATAAAGATGACATGAAGCTACATGCACCAGAAATAGCTTCAGAATTCCATGGCTCCAAAACTTACTCATAAACTCCAGCAGTTTAAGGAGCGCCTGCCTGAAGTCATAACAGCTCTGGCTGTCACTCAGCTTTCTCCAGGCCATAGACTATGTGATTCATGACAGGAGCAAGGGCAGCTCCTGAACTCCCCATTCTACTTTTAAAAGCATCTATTGCTTTTCACTTCCACTTTACCAGACAACAATTTAAACCCCTTGCTTGAAATAAAGTTGATGAGTAATTTTCTGATTTAAGAACAAGGGATTAAAAAAAAAAAAACCAAAGATCTCAAAAAGAAAGGTCCCCAAAACTGCAAGGTTAGTTTTACCATAAGTAGTAGTGGGGTTAAAACTGTGTTTCTCATGTTTCAGAACATTGAATTACCTTCCCAGAATCATCTGCAGTGGTTGGTAAAAAAAATGCAAACTGGACTGGAATGTTCTGAGGCCTTGTCTAAGTGTGTAAAGCCTGGAGTTCATCACAGAACCACATAGGAGCAAAGGGAGAAATGGGAGGAGGATGGAAGGAAAGGAGTGAGGGAAGGAGGGGAAGAAAAAGAAGAGAGGAAAAAAAAGAAAAGGAAAATGCAGGCCTCTTAATCACCCACCGGAATCTTCAGATTGGCTTAGAAATCTTCGTTTTTTTTAATAATATAATAGGATATTCTTCTACACACTACACATTTCAAAGCCAAGGACTTAAGATATAGATTAGAATAAGCCAAACAAGAGCAGTATAAACACCCACATAAACATTTGGCATAAGGAGAGTAACAAAAGTCTTGGCCTTCTCTACAGGAATTATTCTGTCCTACATTGGGTTAAGCACAGTTCAGTTAATCGCTACTGCTTCTCTCCAACCATTAAATAAATTCTCAAGTGGCCACATGAAAACCATCTCCAAGAATAAAGTAAAGTAGATATGCTGGTTGGCAATTTGTTTGAGGTCATGAACTGATATTTAAATATTTAAATTATATTTAAAATTAAATTATTTAAATATTAAACGAAATATTTAAATATCAGTTCATGACCTGATATTTATTAATATTATATTAGTTAATTATAATTATATTATACTTTATATATAATTCTATTATGTATATTACATTAATTAATTATAATATAATTAATAGTATGTTAATATCAGGTCATGAACTGACATTAAATATTTTTCAACTATCACCAAACCAGAAAAGACCAACTATTAAGCAAGAATTTATGTAGAGACATGCCTATGAATGTTCCCAAGTGTAGCCATTTCTTTAAAAGTTTAATGATTAGTAGCAATGACAATTAGACATGGGAATCCCCAGCAGTTTTGGAGACTGCCAGTCTGTTCAGTGCTTGTGTTCTATGATAACTGAGTGTCTGCCAGAGCCCCTAAGACAGTATGGTCACCTGCACCATTTAGCCATGAGTTTCAAAAACAAAAAAATAAACTGTTTAGTTCGTTTATTAATCTAAACTTTTTATCTGAAGAACAAAAAGATAGCAGATTATAACTGGCAAGATTGCTTATCTTCATAATCCTGACTTCCACCTGTGACACCCTCACTGAAGTTAAAATACAGACCACGACCTTACCCATTCAGGAGTCTCCCCTCTCCTTCCACAACAGTGACTTCTACCATGCTTTCTACCACCACAGAATATTTTTTGCCTAATTTCATCTTTATTTTAACAAAAGCAAGCATACAGTATATAAACTGGGTCTCATTCTTCTGGTCCATCACTACATTTGGAAGATTTGTTTATATTGACACATATAGAATAATTTCCAAAGGACTTCTCAGTTATTAACAGGCTTAGAAAATAATTTAATTTGGGGGTTGGAGTAATGTGATGGTTCAGCAGTTAAAAGCACATACTACTCTTGCAGAGGACCCAAGATCAGTTCTCAGTTCTAAGCACGCACTTCAGGCAAAACACAAAACAACAGCTTGTAAATCCAGCTGGGAAGGCTCTGAAGCCTTCTTCAGGCACCCGTGGAGGTGGATTTTACTGTCCCTCCTGCCAACTCTCAAATCACAACACAGAGACTTATTATTAATTGTAAAAGCTCAGCAGACAGCTTAGGCTTGTTTCTAACTAGCTCTTATAACTTAAGTTAGCCTATTTCTATTAATTTACTTTTTGTCTCATGGCTTTATTACCTTTACTCTGTATTGCCCATGCTGCTTTCCTGCTTCCTCCATCTCTGACTAGTGACTCCCATGTCTCTGCCCTTCTTCTTCCCAGCATCCTCTCTGCCCCGAAAATCCTGTCTAGCTATTGGCTGTTCAGCTTTTTATTAGACCAATCCGAATGACAAATCTTCACAGTGTACTAAAATATTATTCCACGACACACCTGCACTCACATGATCATACACGCACACACACACACACACACACACACACACACACAAAATTAAAAATAAAATAAATCTTAAAAATTATTTCCTTAAACACATAATACGGCCTCCTCATTCTCTATAGAATTCTATAGTATAATTCATCTCAGGTCTTAAACTTAATGATTAGGGCTTAAGCAGCAGCCAAAGTGCATTTCTTCTCTCTCCCAAGGCTGCAAAGGTGATATAGACATGAAAGGTATGAAGTTTTTTTTATTACAGATTCACATATACCTTGCTGCTGAGTAAGAAATTTTGAAAGGACTGTTTCACTTTCAATCATGCTGTCAGCTCTAGGTTTTCTTTAACTGTCCTTGAAGGGCTCTGGTTTGTACAAAACATTTATTATCTCTCTCAGCCACATCTTCAGTCTATATCCATTACGAGGCCTTAAATCTGTTCTTATTGCCTTGGAAGTCCTTCATTCAATATGCACAAACCAAACCCACATCCTTTCCATTCTCCTTTCTCTAAACACAACACAAGACAGAAACTGTATGTAAAACGTGTCATTGTTCCTGATTTTCCTATTTAACTATGTGTCACCATCATTCGGAGCTGTTGGAGTTATAAAGGATACTCATTTAACGACTTCTCCCCAGGTGCCCGCCCTGACAAGATTTCTACCAGAGTCCAGAACAGAAGTTACAAGCGGCTAAAGATACTGATCTGAAGGATATCAAATGAATCTAAGCACACTGAGTTCTTTAGTCCATTCACTTTATTCTTCTAAATAAATTCTATCTACATAGCTTCTTTTCTGTTCTCATACCTAGCTCCTCTCTGTCCCTTCTTCTGCTGTACTCTCGTTTTTTCTAAACTTAGTTCTTTCTCATCTTCTTTCTTCTAAATCAATTCCCCAAGTGCTATGGGGGAACTGGTATATATACACAAGCAGTAATTCTTTGGCAAAGCAATTCGAGGCTTGAAGTTTTCAGGGTCACAGAGAGAGGTGATAAGGATTCACATACAAAGCAAAAATTGTCAGCTTCCAATTACAACCCAAAAGGGGTGTGACTAAAGGGGAGTTCTCTGGTAGGGTCAACTAAAAAGGTAAGATCAATTAGGTAATTCTAAAAAGTCTCGTGTAAATAAACCGGGATGAAGACAAGGAGTTGAAGATTTAATTACTAGTGGTTATTTTCTCTGTGGGTGAGGTGAGCTAATGTTTATCTATCTGCACTTGTCCTTGGATAAAAAGGTATCTTAGCTGAAAAACTCTTGTCTGGAGAATGGCCCTGGCCAGATGTATGTTAATGAAAAATAAACACAGCTGGGGAAAGTTATCCAACTACCCTAAATGTGTAGGGGAAGTTGTGCCTATAAGATTGAGGTGCAACCATGAGATTATATGTAGATACAACATGGAAATGCATGGTAAATGAGGAGAATCATAGCTGTTATTGCACAAGAAGTTTACAACAAGAAACAGCCAGTTCATTCAAAAGGCAGCAATTCCATAACACCTTGCATAGTGGTTTCCTCTAACAGGACCCTTAGTTCTGAAGGGTTGACCTTCTGAACTCTAGTTGTCACCTGCTGTGTACTCCCATGGTCTTTTGCTACCAGCAGCTCTCAATACTCATTTCCCTTTCCTCAGAGTTTTTACATTCAATCTATCTCTGAAGTTTTAGTTTTCATACCTTAGAAATGAACCTTCCATCTAGCTTTTTAGTAGTAATTCCACTCATACTACTACCCCAGGTAACCAAGCACCACTTTGCCTTGGACATCACATAATCCTGCAGTGGCTAATGCAGAAGACATTCTCTATAAGCATACTTGTATTTCTGAAGCAGAGTTTTTTAACCTTGGCTTCCTGCAAAGGCAAGCCTAAATGTGGTAGGAAAAAGGAACAAACCAGACAGGCCCCTCACCAAGCCCATGTTATCCCAGGGTCAGCGACTTCTCCTGTACCACACACATTGCAATGCTACTTACGCACATTAACAGTAGAACCAGAGCACACTCTGAGAACCCCCACATTTCAAACAATCTGTCTGTGCATACTGAGGACAGGAATCTTTGTTCTAACACAGCAGGACTTTGTTCTAACACACCATTGTTTCATAAGTTGAAAGATATCAGAGCCACTGTTGTTGTTCTAAGAATGTTCAAGATAAGAATCCAAAGATGGTACAGTTGGGAATATTAGGACTGGGATGTTCTCTTCACACTCTCTTATTTAGTTGGGACTTTCCTAAACAAGGAATTGACTGTTCAGCTTTCCTAATAGATGAAACAGGCAACTAAAATCCATGTTCCCAACAGGGTTAGTATACATACATCTGTGTGGTGGTTTGGATAGGAATGGCCCCCACAGAATCCTGTATTTGAATGCTTGACTCATAGGCAGTGGCACTATTAGGAGGTGTGGCCTTGTTGGAATAGGTGTGGCCTTATTGGAGTATGTGTGGCCTTGTTTAAAGAAGTGTGTCACTATGGACAAGGGCTTTGAGGTCTCCTATGCTCAAGTTATGCCCCAATGTGGCACACAGTCTCTTTCTGCTGCCTGCAGATCAAGATATAGGACTCTCAGCCACTTCTCCAGCACCATGTCTGCCTGCATGCCACCATGCTTTCTGCATGAAGATAATGGACTAGACCTCGGAACTTTAAGCAAGCCCCAATTAAATGTTTTCCTTTATAAGAGTTGCTGTGGTCCTGATGTCTCTTCACAGCAGTAGAAATCCTAACTAAGACAATCTGCAGACAAGGAAAACAGTAACATTTCCAGTTCCTGAGTAGGCATATCTACTCCCATTACAGAGAAAAAGGTAGGCTCACAAACATTTACTGAGTCAAAAAAGATCATTCAGAAACAACACCTGAGATTGACTTCTGGTCTCTACTCTACACACACATGCACACATACACACATATACAGAATAACGCTCCAGAAGTTCTTATAGAGTGTTAGAAAATTATTAATTTGTTTTAACTATATAGATTCAGATATCTAAGAGTTCTACTCTCTTACAAGCAGTAATGATGCCTTTTCATTAGAACAGAGGTCTTCAGCTTTGACATACTGATGCCTGGACTGGATAATTCTGTGTCCTGGACTGCTGTTCCTTGCCTCTACCTACAGGATGCTAGGAGAAATCACCTAAAATAGAGCCCCCAATTTTAGTGAAAGTGTTTCTACACACAGTGTTATAGGCCTTGAGAGGGAAACTCACTCATTAATTTAGAACCAATGCACTGGAATAAAATAATCCTTTCTACCTGATATTTATGTACCAGCAAAAAAAAAAAATCACAAAATAAGCTAATCTCCATAAATGAAATACTTAGACATATTAGGTCAACTTCATTTTTAAAACTTTTCCTGAACCCCTTTTCTTAAAGAAAATGCTCCTACATCCATTCCACAGTCAAGTGTCCACTGACATTATCCACCTATTGCAAGCTGCAGTCAAGCTGACCAGTCTTCCCTGGAACTTACATCAAGCCTTTCTACTGAGCTGCATAAACCTACCCCATGTTTCCAGATAGGCAGAAACCACTCAAAGGCAAACCTGTCGAAACATTACAGAGCAGAGTGGACCGGCCTGAGTCCTGGCCCCAAACACAGCAGCTATGAGATTCTGTTAGCTTAACACCTTAAAGAAATTATTAACTTCTAAAATTAAAATAAAAGCAAGACAGGAGGTACTGCTCAGTCGGCAGTGTTTGCTCAGCATGCACAAAGGCCTGAGTTTGGTCCCCACTTAAACCCCAGTACTCCGCAAACCAGCCACGGTTGCATGTGCCTGTAATCTCAACACTCGGGAAAGGCAGGAGATCAGACACTCAAAGTTGTCCTTATCTACATAGTGAGTTCAAGGCCAGTCTTGGCTACATGAGATCATGTCTCAAAAAACCAAAACAAGCAGCAACAACAAAACCCACCATATTTCATAGAGCCACGGAAATGAATACAGGAAGTATAAAACCCTGAGACCTTTGCTTGGCCTCTTTGGTATTTCACAAATAACACTGTGCCCATTATGGCATCACTTCATTTCATCTTCATAAGGAACCTGGGAGGAAGAGGTAACTGTCACCTCGTTTACTCATTGATGTCAATGAGAATGGCTGAGTAGCTTGCCCAAATCCACACAGGTGACAAACAGCCGAGGGGGCACTTGAACTGGAGCAATACACCAGAGTCCTGGCTCTAGCCTCTCTGCAAAGCCTCCTCTTCAGTGTAAAGCCCATACTCAGTGCAGTTACCTACCACAGATATGGTGTTTCTTGTAGCAGGAATCTTAGAAGGTCTTATTAATAAAAACAAACCTGGGACAGGTATTGGGGTGAATGCTGGAAGATCAGAGAAGCAGAACAAGCCACAGCCACCTCACCTCACCAGTTCCTCAGCTGATCCTGTTTCCTCAGACTGGAAGCCTCTCAGTCCTCATCCAGGATGGGTCTCAGCTGAACTGCTGCTCTAAAGCCTGAAACCTTAACCAACTAAAGGCTTCTAGTTTCTGGTCTTCACGCCTTCTATATCTTTCTACTTTCTGCCATCACTCCCTGGGATTAAAGGCTCACTTCTTGGGATTAAAGGCGTGTGTCACCATGCCTGGCTGTTTCCAATGTGGCCTTGAACTCACAGAGATCCAGAGGGATTTCTGCCTCTGGAATGCTAGGATTAAAGGTGTGAGTGCCATCATTTTCTAGCCTCTGTATCTAGTGGCTGTTCTGTCTCTGACCCCAGATAAGTTTATTAGGGTACACAATATTTTGGGGAACACAATACCACCAGTTTCTCTTCTTCTTTTTTTTTTTTTTTTTTTTTTTCAAGAGACCAGACAAGTGCTGACTCCATGGAGATACTTGGCATGGACAGCTGAGGGACATAAATGGAAGAAAACTGCTGGACTAAGCCTGGGTTATGTTTCCTTAATATTTCCTTTCTAAAGTCAAAATTCCATTGCTGCGATGATATTTTGTGCCTGAATCACATCTGGAATTTATTTCACTGAAGCCAGATGTGACGATACACGCCTGTAATCCCAGCCATGGAGAGGTAGAGACAAGATGAGATGTTCAGTGTTTACGGTCATCCTCAGCCACAGAGAAATCTAGACCAGCTGGACCAAAACAAAACAAATGTAATGTATTCTGATATATCAAAGGAAGTATAAAGACAGAAAAAAATACTTCCAAGGATGGAGATGTAACGTGCAGTGATACTCCAACTACATCTCAGTTATATGTAATTAGTCATTCCAGTTCCTACAGAATTAAAAAAATAACAGTTTTTAACCTTCAGGAAAAAACTTTGAAACATTAAGGTCTAGTAAAATAATATGCTAGACATTTTCATAGAAATGTTCAAAATTTTAGAGCATCAAGGTCATTTTATTTGACACAGAAACTTTAAGAAAGTACTTTTCCCCCCGGGCATGGTGGTACACACGTTTAATCCCAGCACTCTGGAGGCAGAGACAGGAGGATCTCTGTGAGTTCGAGGCCAGCCTGATCTACAGAGTGAGTTTCAGGACACTTAGAGCTGTTACACAGAAAAATCTTGTCTCAAGAAAAAAAAAAAGTAAGTATTTTTCTTTGGAAATTTAAGAGACATTTAAACTCATTTTTAACTTAATTCCTTTATATTTTAATCACAGCCTCTTAGATAAAGAGGCAGAGTAAGCTTTTCCAGCACTTAGCACATGCAAAGAAGACTGAGTATAACTCAGCTACGAGAGAGTGGAAAAATAAGCTTTGTTCCCACTGGATAGAACATTAGCATTTCAAAGTACAGATAAAAATAAAAGCAGGACCATAAAGACGAAGATGCTCCTGTTTGTGACAAGGATGATTAGCAAGTAAATGAGCAGATAGTGGCTGGAATTTGCAAAGCAGCACATGTGCAGTGTGTCCTACTGGGACTGGCAATGAACTTTTCCCTTCGCTACCACCTATGTACTTACACTATTATAATACACTTCTATTGAATAAATGGGGTGAAATTCCATAAACCGGGTGAAATTCCACAAAGCCAATCTTGCTGAAATGCACGACGATATTATTAACTGAAGTCATAAGACCTACATTCACACACACACAAACAAACAAAAAAAAAAAAAAAAACCTCTTAATTTTTTCAGTATAGAGGAAAGCATCTCAATGCACTCATAAAGCCATTTGACAACTTACATAGGATGTGACATTCTAAATGGACGAGGAAAACATTCCATTTTTGCCTTGGTACTTCTCCATTCCTAACACATTCTCTTCATTGTCACATAGACTGAAGACATGTGAGAGAAACATGTTATGGGACACTTGACTCATCTTGAAATTATCTTCTATGAAATGACCACTGGGAAATAATTTCATTAGATTTAGAGCCCTTTAAACTTTTGGGTGGACTCAAAAGCATTCCAAAGACATTAGTAAACTCTTATAAAACTCATATTCAGCCATAACCTAAAGGCTGACCCTGGAGAAACAAATTACCAAATACACACTTTAGAGCCACAAATGGGAAACAGCAATGCCAGTAACAAAGAATAAGATGTGAAACTCCATAATTAATGTACAAAATTTTTAATAAAGATTTCTGTGTGATGTGCCTCAGAAAATGCTAATAAGTTGTGGACAGAAATAACAGAAGTATTATAATCTGAGGGGGGGGACATAAAACTATTTTTCCAATTCTCTCCTCACTGAGGCAGTAAAGGGAGCATTATTCAGGAAGACCAGCTCATCAATTTGATTTATTTTCTCAGCATCCCTTAATATCTCAGCTGTGGGCCAGACTTAGGCTATGCACTAATTTTTGAAACACAGCAAGTGAGCCAGAGGCCCAGTTTAACCACTGCGTGAAGGTGACCGTGTGAAGAAGTCTGCGTGGAGGCAACATGTTTGCGGGAGGGAGAAGCTTATGGAGGAAAATGCCATTCTGTTTCTTTCTCTCAAGTTGAGGAAGAAGAATCCAAAGATTCCTCAACAGAGACATTCAGAACACAAATTTATCTCCAGAAAGAAAAGTGGAAGAAACTCAGTACACAGAGTATTCAAAATGGATTTTTCTGTTCTGATAGTGTTGGAGAGTATTTATGTCTTTTTATGTGGATGCAGGAAACGGTTCTACCGTAACAGGCAGTGTATTGAGCACATGGATAAGTACTTAACATATGCTAACTCAAATACTCACGTCTCCACGATGAAGAGAGCAAAGTGTTGTGGGAAGATCTTTTCATACATTGTGAAGATGTATCTTTGCCAAGGTGCCTTCTGATTGGTTTAATAAAGAGCTGAATGGCCAATAGCCAGACAGGAGGGGATAGATGGGATTTCTGGGGATTTAGAAGAAGAGATGAATCTAGGCATGCAGAGACACCAGCAAGACCTGGAACAAGCCAGATGTACAGAACAGGAGAAAGCCACATGGCAGAATGTAGATTAATAACAACAGGTTAATTTAAATTATGAGAGCTAGTTGGGGAAAAGCCTAATCTAAGGTCGAGTTTTCATAATTAATAATAAGTTTCTGTGTTGTTATTTGTAAGCTGGTGGCCCAAAGGAAAGTCCAACTGCAGCAAGGTGTAGAGAGGACGCATAACTTGTCAAGAGACACGGGGCTAGTGTCAGCCCACCTATGGATTCCATGCTTATTCATCAATACAACTGCCTCTTTTCCAGAACCGTTGATCAATGTGGAACTCAAAATGGATACAGTCCAGGGAATCACGTTTCTTTATGGGAATTAATCTGGTTTCTCAAAATACTAAATAGAAAATGCATCTGTCCACACAGACCTGATGTCTCTTCTCCCATGCCAGTATTTACCAAGTCTAAGCTCCCTTTCACAGGGAATTATTAGCAACTAGAGTCTTTTGCAGAGGCTTGAACTACGTGATTTTACAGGTGGGATTTAGGTTGCTGCTTTAGAGATAGGACTGGAAAACGTAGGTGGGGAGACAGCTCAGTGGGTTAAAAAAAAAAAAAACTTTTTGTGCAATCATGATGTTCCAAGTCTGGCTCCTCAGAACACACATAAAGCCAAACATTGTCTCAACATTCCCACAGGGAGAAGGTCAGCTAGCCTGGGTCTGAAGCAATGAACAAAAGACTATCAAACAAGGTGAGAGGTGTGAACTGATACTTATCATCTATGATTCTATACACGTGCTACGGCATATACACAAAACATTAACATACATGAACATACACACACACAAACACACACACAGGCTTTTCTAATGGGAGGAGCTGTAAAAAAGATGGCAGTCTTTCCTGAAATTCACATGAGTTTAAATTTCCTTGCATTCTAAATTGTTGGAAACCTATGCTTCTCCCCACTGTGTGAGATCAGAGGAATGCTGGGTTGCCATTAATCTGCACTCAGCACACTCAGAACCCTGGGTGTTCACAAGTTCCTTCTACTGCTATACAGACTACATCAAAATCTTCCCTTGGGGGTGTTTCATTTCTTGCTAAAGCAGAAAGCCAGGATCCATAAAAACATGTAACTGAAGATTGGAAGCCAATGGTGATCACCACCAAAGCTTATAGCAAGCCTTCCTCTTATGATACAGGCAATTTTAAATACGTAGAACTCTTGTAGTTTCTTAGAAAGTGGAAGACCACTCTGACTCCCCTCATGTCTAGTGAGTCGGGGCTTGGTCTTAAGTTTTCTTTTTATTGCTATGATAAAACACCAAGACCAAAAGCAACTTGGGGAAGAAAGGGTTTATTTCATTTTATACTCATAGCCCATCACAAAGGGAAGTCACGGCAGGAACCGAGAGGTGGGAACTGAAGCAGAAGCCATAGAGAAGTGCTGGTTGCTGGCTTGGTCACAATGGTTTGCCCAGTCAGCTTTGTTATATGACCCAGAATCACCTGTCCAGGGGTTCCCAGATGACCCCAGATTGTGTCAAATTGAACAGAACAGGCTCAAAGTCAAATTTAATGTGATTTAGAAACATGTTAAGTGAGTGTTTGTTTTCCCTGAGTATGAACATAAATAGCCATACCACTACACAGCAATGTGTTAAGAATGATTGTTCATTGGCCTGTAAAATATATAACACAGTATGATTTAAAAAATAATAACTGGATATTTGCAAATACTTTATGCTTAATAATCACTTTATACATGGACATGTAGCCAAAATCAATTTTTAAAGGAATTTTGATAGTTATTTCTGAAATGTCATAGTTGTTTGCACTGCATTATTTAAGTAACAATTCACAGTTGTTGCTGATTCCTCCTTAAATGTGTATCTCCCTTGAAGACAGAAGTGAAGCTGCAGTGTGTCTCTTTTCTCAAGGCCATAAGCAAGGACAAACAAAGCATGTCATAGATTTCCATATGAAGGCATCTGGTCTTGCTGTGGGATGGTCTGTATGTCAAATGTGTTGCTCTGATTGGTCAATAAATAAAACACTGATTGGCCAGTAGCCAGGCAGGAAGTATAGGTGGGACTAACAGAGAGGAGAATTGAGAGAACAGGAAGGCGGAGGGAGACACTGCCAGCCGCCGCCATGACAAGCAGCATGTGAAGATGCCAGTAAGCCACGAGCCACGTGGCAAGGTATAGATTTATAGAAATGGATTAATTTAAGATGTAAGAACTAGATAGCTAGAAGCCTGAGCCATTAGGCCAAACAGTTTAAATAATATAAGCATCTAAGTGTTTATTTTATAAATGGGCTGTCGGACTGCCAGGGCTTGGCGGGACCCAGCGAGAAAACTCTCCAGCTACATGGTCTAAAACCCTTAAAAACTCTTTCATGGCACTAAAGAGACAGCTCAGCTCTTCTACTTGCTGAAAAATCCTGAGGACTGAAGTTTAGACTAATGCCATTTAACAAGCCAGGTATCCTACAGATATCTGTAATCCAGGCATCAAGAGAAGCAGAGTCAGGAAGATCACCAGGGCTTACTGGCTTTCAGCTTTGCCAAGAAAATTCAAGCTCTCAGGTTCTAAGAGAGCCCCTGATTAAAAGAAGACATGAGTAAGCAGAGGAGGACACCTGCTATCTGCTTCTAGCCTCTACAAGTACACAAGTACATTCTCACTCACCCACACACATACATACATACAAATAAACAAATCTTTAAAAACACTTGCATTCTGACAGTGAACTTGATTTTGTGCTTTATATGCTTTAACAATATGTAAAAACGGATGAGAGCAAAGATTTATCTAAACTTGACACAGTCGACACATTCTTAAGACTTGCCTTGTCTCAACCAAAGATACTTGCACAGGTAAATGAAATAATTTTCATAAAGTCGTTAAAAACAGAGGAAGTACCGAGCAAATATAATCACAGATTAAGATGAGGGAACATTCAACACGAGGAATCTTTCGTATACGCCATGAGGGGTGCTTTCATGAATATTCATATGTATATAGGACCTGACAAAAATGTGATCACTTTACTTTGAGTAATTACTGAAGTCTTTGGAACAATAAAAAGAAACAATTTGTTTCACTGATAGTAATGTGGTTTAATCATGATTCCAGTATAACAAACTTCAGGATTAAAGAATGTAATTGTGATGCAGTATTAAAGCCTTAGAGTTTGTTTCTGTCTGTTTTCTTGGTGATAATGCTGTGAGTCACAGAATTAGGCAGTCTTTATATGAATTGGACAATAAAATGAAGGCAGTAAGGTCTTTATGGTATTTGTTTTAAAAAGTAAAACCAGTAAAAACTGAAAGCACTTGGACCTTTGTTACACTCTAGACTATGGAAGCTGCATATCTCAGGATGAGTGAAGACCAACAGAAACATCCCCCAGACCCCACCTCTTGAAAGTGCTCAGCAGATCCTTGATACCCACATCACTTCGATGTTAAATCTTCATGTACTTTGATGAAACTACTGAATCCGAATCTGTATTGTTAATAAGATTTTCTGGTGATCACATGTAAATTAAGATCCCATAAATATGTTTTAGGGATCCCAAACCTTCAAATAGAAATAGCTACTTCATAATTAGGAACTCAATGTTGCCTTAACCTCATTGGAAATGAAATAATATTTTCCCATATGTAAAGACACTAAGAAAAAATAAAAGCTTGAAATTATTAAAATCATCAAAGAGTCCCTTTTAAGATATTATATAACATAATCTTGCAAAATTGGTTTAAAAACTGTGAGTTCATATCTCTCCTAAAGTGTCTTTGTTCCATTAAATGTCTTCATAAAGCTCTGTCAGCTCCTGAATAATGAAGACAACGGTCTACCTACGATCCTGTAAGTATATTTAGAAGCTCCAATACTTATGGGATAAAATCTGCAGAGGAAAGTGCTCAGTGTCTAATAAAGAGGCCGAGAAGAGCCTTCGGAGTTGGGCATGATGTAACATACCTGAAATCCCAGCACTCAAGAGGCTGAGGCAGGAATATCCCTGTGATGAGTTCAAGGCCAGCCAGGGCTACTTAGTAAGACTGCCTCAAAAACAAACAAACAAAAAAGACTCCTCCATAAATATCCACAATATTTATGTATTAAAATATCTACACTAACTTTTAAGATCTCTTGAACAAAGTCCGATACACTCAATGCCTGATCTTCTCAGAGAACGAAGCTTGGCTTTACCTAGATCTAAACTCTAAGACTCCATTATCACATGACTTATGTATTCCCTGGCATTTTTTTAAACTAAGGAGCAAGACTCAGTGCAGCTATTCCAACAGTTGCCCATTAGCTATTTGTTTGGTTACGAAATTAGTTCACCGTCAGGGTTGTGTAGACAGAGGGAAAACTTTCTCACTGAAATCCTGCCGTCACTGTGACCATCGTTCACATGCATACCTTCTGTTAGCAAAGTAAAGGAACAAAGCCAAACTGAGTATCATACCCAGCAACACTTAGCTCCTAGCCTATGCATGAATGCTGCCTGTTACATGTCACATCCAAAATAACTGACTGTGACCTCAAAAGTAAGAGTCTACCAATTTAACAAAAACTACCCAGTTTAGAAATCAGAATGTGGCAATGATCTTCAGCCAGGTGCAAATTTGAACTTCAAACTGCTCTTCTATCAGCCTTGATCATAATAATAATACCGAATATGGTTGGCACTGTGACCTGAGCTACAAACACACATAGTGGTATCAACATTTAATTCTTCTAACATCAGCGGTCACGCCCAGAAGAGACTGACAACTATCTTGTTCTTGGTTGACCCAAAGGCAAAAAGCCCCAAATTTGGAGGCGTTGTGACTAAAATGTCAGTTTGGAGTAGGATGTGGTGGCATACACCTGGTATTCCAGCACTGAGGAGAAAGATATCGGAGATAGCAAGTTCAAGGTCTGCCTGGCTACATGTTGCATTCCAGGTCAACTTCATTATTAACCTCATTCAAAACAAAAGTTCGCTCTCATCCCTAAAAAGGTAGCTGATGGGATGCCTCTGATTTTATTATGACACTTAAACAAGAATATTTCTAAGTGGGGCTATTAAGAATTGGAAATTCACTGGTGGTGGTGGCAGTGCATGCCTTTAATCTCAGTACTCAGGAGGCAAATGCTGGAGAATCTCTGTGAGGATGAGGCCAGCCTGGTGTACAGAGTGAGTTCCAGGGCAGCAAAGGCTACACAGAGAAATCTTGTCTTAAAAAAAAAAAGAATGGGATAATTCATCGGTAGATAAAATAAAGGTAAGTATGAACTTAGTGTTATCTAAAACAAAGTATATTAGGATACAGAAACAGCTACCTGATATGTGGTCCCCTTGAGAAAGACTACCACACAAAAGCAACAGAGTTGCATTCTCTCCCTCTTCTTTACCCACATGGAGAATTTAATGGAAATTTGTTTTTTAAATAAAGACCCTAGAAAACAGAACAGGATGGAGGGTTCTGCTATCCTGCCTTTCTGGGTCTTAGATGTTTGTAATAGTTTTATGGTTTTTCAAATACTTTCATAGTTTCCTATATTTGTCTGTTTCCCAAGAGTTACTGCAAGCAAATATGTCAAATGTGGCTTACTTGGTAATTTGGATCGCTCAAGTTCATCACCTCCGATGAAGATCCTACATCGTTCCTCACTGCAGCCTCCAACAGCTTCTCAAAAGAGAAGACTCGGCCCTGTCTATTGCCTTCCTTTTTCAGGCAAACTTGCCATGAAGCTGTTTTGTTTTGTTTTGTTGTGTTGAAGGTCCATCTGTGCCCTCTCCCTGTGTATTCCTACTTCCGTAGCATCATTAACTGATACTAGAAGCTGGCAACCCCACCTCACCCCTCAAAAAACATCATACAGTAAAAATGCTAGTCATCATTCTTTGCCAACATGCAGAGCTTGATGAAAATTTACCTTTTAAATAAAGGCAGATAGCATAAAATCGGAATAGGGTGGGGCTGGAGAGTTCCTCGGCAATCCAGAGTGCTTGCTACTTTTGCAAGTTGGATTCCCAGCACCTACGTGGTGACTCACAACCATCTGCGACTCCAGTTCCCTCTTCTAACCTCTACAGACACATACATACTCATAGACAAAACACTTGTATATCTAAACTAAAACGAATGGAATAGAGGGATTTCTGCTGTCTGGGTCTTCCAGGTCTTAGGAACACTGAAAAACCACTTGATCATGGAGCCTTAACTCTGACCTTTCACTGATACCCAGTGGCTGTTCCTCCCATGGGCTCTTTACCTTTAAAAGTGGCACATGAGCCGGGCGGTGGTGGCGCACGCCTTTAATCCCAGCACTCGGGAGGCAGAGCCAGGCGGATCTCTGTGAGTTCGAGGCCAGCCTGGGCTACCAAGTGAGTTCCAGGAAAGGCGCAAAGCTACACAGAGAAACCCTGTCTCGAAAAACCAAAAAAAAAAAAAAAAAAAAAGAGTGGCACATCTGGAGCCCAATGGTCTAACCCATGTCACATCCACTGTAGGCACAGAAATCAACACAGCATTATTCTCACAAGTCTAGTTCCTTGACTAAACACAATAAATAGTCATGTCAGCTTCCAACGGAATCCAGTGCACACCAGGTGAGACTATCAGCGTCCATATCGTCCGCATCTGTACTATTGGTCTAGACTATCAGAGTCCACACAGCTATACTCTGACATACTCATACACACAGTGAGTCTGGGCTGCATCCTAAGCGTGGCCACACCCATTGTCTACACAATACAATCAGCCCTGATACAAGGGGACTGTTGCTGCTTTGTCTAAGAGAGAATAGCTATGTTTGTAAGAGTCAAATCAGGCTGATTATTTGCATGGCTGGCAAGTTACTGGCACAGTGTTTAATAGAAGGAAGAAAAGCCTTTTCATCTACCAGTTGACCTGTTCCACCCCCAGGCCTTTTTGACGAAGGATTCTGGGTCAGCCAAGAGCAAGTGGGCTGCCGGTCTCTCCAGGGCATGATTGCTAATATCAGAAATAGTGGGTGTTGGCACTGCTGTTGTACCTGCTGTATGCTCTCTCTTCACTGAAAATGACAAAGGGGCAAAGAAGTGTAAAAGGACAACACTGACAAGGGGCATTAGGCAGGGCAGACAAAAGCGTAATGTTCAACCATCTACACCAGTGACTCTGACTAGTTTTAAGGAAACTGCCATTGTTATTCTCAGCCCTACTAAAGCCTTTAGATTCTAGCCTCATTCTCCTTAATCCTAACATCCACCAACCTCCTGGTTCTCCTGCAGTCACTGGTGGCCGGGGCTCAGACCTCACATCCTTTCTTAGTATTCAACGTCCCCCTCTCTCTTGGCTTTACCATCAATATGTCAAGTAAGCGCTCAAGTCCTTCCTATTCTTTAACAACAAAAACAAAACCATTTCCTCATTCTTCTTCAAACAGGTCAACTATTTTCAAATGTCTAATGTATTGTTGTCAGAACATTTTGAGTGAGAACTCAGTCCTGTGACTAGCCACTTCAATGCCGTGTAGACAATAATCTCCCTCCCAGGCCCTGTCTTCCTAGAGCTTGCTGTCCTAGCCTTGCATGCCCATCTAGTCTATACCTTTGTTTCCACTCACGAGCCATGTGGGACCTATTCTAGTCAGTCTCCACCCAACATTCCTTCTGCCCGAAGATTCCTCCCCCTTCACCACCATACAGTGTCACTCTGCAGATGTGCTGTGATCAAGCACACACTGTTCTCCTCCATGGCTACTGTACCATGACCCCTTCTCCAAGACAAGCCATAGAAACTTGAGTCTCCCACCATGGAGGCAGATCACAGAAACTTTTCTCTTCCCTTTGGCCATCATGAAATTCTTTGGCCAGCCAGTCTAGTGCAACAGTATGTCATAAGACCCAGCTGATTGCAGAAGAGACTTGCCTCATACTCTGGAGGGGCAATGATGTCAGGTAGGTCAAGAAGAACTCTTAAGGAGGCAGGTCTTTCTGGGTTCTAGTTCTATCAGCAGAAGATATGATGGCATCTCTACAAAATCCCAAAGGACAGGCCGGGAAAAGCCATCAGACTACTGAACTAGAGGAGTTCCCAGAGGATGATGCCTAGAGAAGCCAGGGAAACTCTGCACCCTCTCCCCTCTTCCATATGCCTGGATCTGTGGAGTAACTCCATCTCTCTGTCTCTGTTTCTCTGTGTGTCTCTCTCTGTTTCTGTGTCTCTGTGTCTCTGTGTCTCTCTGTATCTCTCTCTCTCTCTCTCTCTCTCTGAGACAGTCTCTCTGCATAGCCCTGGATGTCCTAGAACTCAAAATGTAGACCAGAATGGCTTTGAACTCACAAAGATCCTCCTGCCTCTGCCTCTTGAGAGCTGGGATTAAAGGCGACATCACCATGTCTGGCTGTATCTCTTCATTTAAGAGTCTTACAGATGTCTCCATAATAAAAGCGGTAAAGGTAAGTATTTCCTTGAGCTCTGTGAGCCACTATCAGGGTAAATGAATTGAATGCTGGAAGGAGGCTAAGGGAGGTCTACTCATTAACAAGTTGGTTAGAAGCCTGCCTTTAAAAAGCTGTGGCTTGCAACTTGCTTGTGAGTAGGGAGAGGAAAGAAGTCTTGGAAACTCAGTCCTCAACCTGTGTGATCTAAAATTAGCTTCAGGTAGACTGTGTCCCACTGAATTGAATTGGAGGACGCAGTGCTGATTTCTATTTCAGAATCAATCACCTACTGGCTGGTGGCGAAAATCCCCACACACCTGGTGTCAGAAGTCTTCTGCTGAGAGCGGTATGAGAGCAGGGGAAAAACAAAATGTGTTTCTCTAACAAGCAGCAGGATGCTGCCCGTGTATCCCACCATTTTAAATTATACTTTTGATCGTTCTCCAACACTTCTGAGGGTCCAGTCACCTATTCCCAGACTATGGCAATACTCAAAACACTTACAAATTCACTAGCATCATATTTCTACATGTTTCTTTGCACTCCACACCCGTGAGCTTTGGACTTCTCAGGAGAATAAGGAGAAGCGCTGTTTGTTGAGCACGGAGAAGGAGACAGCCAACAAGTTAATACAACATGATCCTCAGGCTGCTGTCCTGCACCAGTTTCTATAGCTATCCCATACATAATAAACACACTCAGAGGCAGAAGAATCCCGCGCACTGCACTTTTTAATCCCATAAGCACAGTACCTCACAGAGGCAGTCTGTTTGGAGTCCTGACTCAGCACTCTTCCCAAACAGGATGAAATAGAACTTTGAATTCCACAGAGAGCTATGTCACCAGATTGTCATGCTGTCTGACTGCAGCTGCTCTCGGCTAAAGTCAGAGTGAATGGCTATTCTGACAGCTGACGAACAGCATCAGAACAGCATCAGTTCGAACTGATATCATTCACAGATAACCACAGTGAAGGAGGGGACACTCCTGGCTTGTCAAGGAATCAGTCAACTGAACAGTAAGCCCCCCACCTCCTGAGCCATGATCCCCATCGCCAACCGCACAACAAAAAGAGTACTCACGCATATCACCAAAGGTCCCCTTGGTTACTTTGGTGGCACTTAGAACCACAACCGTGAATTTATGGGAATACTGGTGTTCCACCTAGAAATAAAATGATAAGAAAGGTAAAAAAAAAAAAAAAAAAAAAAAAAAAAGCGTCCCCTATGGCATCTCATTGTTTCACTGAGACAGATTAAAAATATGAAAACCAGTCCACACATACCAGAAACATCTTGTGACGGTAGATTGTTCCTCTCTCAACTCTCTCTTCTCTCCCACCACGGAATCATTGAGGAGTCTAGCTCTTGCCTTACGCTGTCACTAGTCACTACAGCTTGAGGGTGAGAATGAGAATATCTTTGCTACTTGGCGGGGGAAATGTAAATCAGGACTGCAGGCATCTGGCGCACAATTGGGCTTTGTACTCTGACTAGGAAGTGTGGCTTAGAGAGGTAAACCCAGAGCAAGAAGCTTATATCACTCAGACTGGTTTGCCTCTCTTGCAGCTGCTCAAAATGAACCCAAAAGTTTTTTTTCTACATGACATTCCTGAGGCAGTTGTCAAAATACTTGGGACCTAAAGCAGTTATATATTGACTCAAATGCATTTGCTTTAAGCTATGCTCAACAGTGTTGTTTCTAATATCCTGAAAGTCTGCATGCACACAATAAAATTAACAGGGAGGAGGGTGATTACACACCTCGCCTAAATGGAAACCAGATAGCAAACAACCTTACCCACTAAAACAAACAGGGAAGTAGGAATTTATATAGTTTTAAGAGCAACTGAAAAAAAAAAAAAACAGCAAAATACTTCAAGCTCATGTGTTTTTTTGTTTGTTTGTTTCAAGCTTATGAGAGTCCACTTTAGTTAATTTTAATACACCTGCTTGGCTAGGTCTGTTTAAAAAGCAGCTGAGGGCTGGAGGGATGCCTCGGCAGTCAAAAGTGCCTGTTGCAATTACTAACACCCAAATGGCAGCTTACAACTGCCTGTAACTCCAGGTGTCGGGGAGATCTGGTGTCTTCACCTCCGAGGGCAACATGTACTCCTCTGGTGCACACACAGGCATGCAGGCAAGTCATTTGAACATATAAACCAAATGAATCTCTTTTAAAAAGTAATTTAAAAAAAAAAAGCTGAGATAACGTCAGTACTATGAAGCAGTAATAATTTAAAGGCAAAGGGCATAAAATATAAACAGAACAAACTCATGTGGATTAACAGGTCTCATGCAGCCCAGGTGCATCTCTAGCCATCTCAGGCTGATAGTGAACTTGAGTCCTGGTCCTCCAGCTTCTATCTCTGGAGTAGCTATGATTACAAGCCTATGGACCTCCACCCGCTTGTTGTAGGCAGTGCTAGGGATCAAATTATTTAATTAATTTAACTAAACTCGCAAAGTAATGTGTTTCATCATGGCATTCTTATACCTACCTGTTATTATATTCTGTTAGTTCATTCTGCTCTCCCACAGCTCTCTCTCTGCTCCATGAACCTCAGCCTGCCCCCCTTCCTTTCCATACCAACATCCTCCTGTCTGTTCTCATGTCAAATACATACTATTACCCTCTCTTTTCCACCTCCGTCATGAGCTCTTCGTCCCCTCCAATAATTTTCCTTCTACTCCAACACACACACACACACACACACACACACACACACACACATAAATATA